>JAODAL010035658.1:0-42681 GCA_025379985.1 Phyllomedusa bahiana
AAGGGTCTGGATACATTTCTAGGTGAAATAAAGAACAAGTTATAGTGACCAGGATTCTGGGAAAGCATCTGGATACATTTTAGATGTAATAATACAACACGTTATAGTGACCGGGACTGAAGGGGTCTGGATACATTTCTAGTAAAATTAAATAAAAGTTATAGTGACCAGGTTTCGGGAGAAGGGTCTGGAGCATTTCTAGATTAATAAAGAACAAGTTATAGTGACCAGGTTCTGGAAAAGGGGTCTGGATACATTCTAGATGTAATAATGAAAATTTAAATGAGGGGGATTCTGGAGAAGGTTTGGGATGCATTTAAAATTTTTAAAATAAAGAACAAGTTATAATGACCGGGTTTTCGGAGAAGGGTCGGGATGCTTTATGATGTAATAATAAAAAAATTTATAGTGACCGGATTCTGGGAAGAGTCGGAAAGAAATTTTTCCCTAAAATGGGGTAATTGGCTTCTACTCATTTTTTTTTTTGTCCTCCCCTCGGGATCAACACTAAGGACAATAAGCTAAACTGGATGGAGCGGCGTTTTTCGCCCTCACAAACTACATCGCTACAAATTTAAATTCTGTCTTCATACTTCTAACTCCCCCTATGGTGGCTGCAGGTAAAAGGGAAATTTCTATTATTAACCGCAGCCCGGGGTTACGAACAGACAGGGACTGTGGGTTTTTTTCTTAATTAAATTTTTGGGATGTGCGGGGAAGGGTTTTTACTTTGGGGTTTTGGGTCTGTGCCCTGTTAAAAAGATTTCCCCAAATGTGCTGCGTGGCATGCTGAACTTGTAATTTCACGCTACTCTCTGCCTGGGAAATGAACTACAAGGCCAGCAGCCCATAATTTTCCTTTTGTAACAGGGAACAGATGTAAGTCGGAACGGTATCAGTCAGGGACTGCCTGTAATTTTATCTCATTGTAATGGGTTTGGAGCTCTGTATTAAACAAACAGAGCTCCGACTGCTATAAAGATCTATTATCAAGTGAATTTCATGGTGGCCTGTAAGGTCATGGAGAATCAACCTCATCTTTCTATTTACATCAATGCGTCAGTAAACAGTCCTAGGATTTATGCTAAACATATTTAATATAAAATCTGCATAATTATATTTTTATATTATTCTAAGTACATTTGCCAACACTACTATGATAGCAGGAGCCCTTGATAGGTTCACTAAGTCCATGGGGAAAAATATAGGTTTTTAACCTCCTAAAGGAGCTCATAGCAGGAAATTTCCAATAAAAATAATAATTCTGTCTTCAGTAAGCTCCTAAACTCCCCCTAGTGTTGGCTGCAGGCAGAAGGATTTTTTCATTTACTTTTTTCAGAAAGGGATTTTATATCAAAAAAAAGAGCTCCTCTGAATATGAAACAGTGGGAAAAAAAAAAATTTAGTCAAATCCCGAAAAACACATTGTCTGACTTTGGGAAAAAATTTTTTGCAAATCATGGTGGAAAATAATATTTTTG
Source organism: Phyllomedusa bahiana (assembly GCA_025379985.1). Lineage (NCBI taxonomy): Eukaryota > Metazoa > Chordata > Amphibia > Anura > Hylidae > Phyllomedusa > Phyllomedusa bahiana. The sequence continues at coordinate 1,482 of JAODAL010035658.1, forward strand.
GTCACCACAAACAAGCAAGATTTCGGCTCTCACAGACCGAAACTTCTTTTTAAAGGTCCCTGTCCAGGGACCTTTTTGTTATCAGTAAAAAGCACCCTTTACAACCTCAGTCACACTCCAAAATCCATATGGTGAAGACCAAAGAGCGTCGAAAGACACCAGAAAAAAAAAATTTAGTCCTGCACTAGGCGGGAAGACTGAATTTTCAATAGACAAGCAGCTTGGTTGAGTTTTTGATTTTGTCTTCAAGTTGAGGTCGACCTATGATGTCAGTTACAGGCCTCTCTCATCTTTTTAAGTGGAAGAACTTGCACAATTGGGGGCTGACTAAATGCTTTTTCCCCCCACTGTATTTTGAAGTGAATTAGTTAGTGGCCTGATAAAGTCAAGGGGAATCAAACTCATCTTTCTACTTGCAACACAACATACATTTATAGTAATATGTCAGTAAACAGCCCAAAAGATTTATGCAATACACATTTAATATAACATCTGCTTAATTATCATTTTATAATATTCTAAGTACATTTTCCAACACAACTGTGGTTGTGGAGCCCTGTATATGCTAACAAAGCCAATGGGGAACAGATATAGAGCTGTAGGCCCCTGGGGGAGCTCACTGCGTATTTTTCCAATAAAAAAATTTCATTCTGTTTCCAGTAACCCTCCCAACCCTCCCCCTACTGGTGGCTGCAGACAGAAGGAAAAAATTTTTAAGTTATTTTCATATCTGGCAAAGGTTTGGAGTCAGCATAGACAAACATTTAAATTGCTAAAAAGAAAATTTTGAAGGGGGGAAATCCCCTGGTGGCCTAAAAAAATGTCATGGAGAATTGAACTCATCTTTCTCCTAAAGAAAAAAACAAAAAATTTTAAATGCAATGCACAGCAAACAAAAGCTAAGATTATCTAAACATATTTAATATGGCACATGTTTTAATTTTTAATTTTTTATTTTTACAATTTAAATTTTTTGCCAACACTACTATGATTTTGGATAGTGGGAGTCCTGGATAGTTTCACTTTTAAATACCCATTTCATTTTAAATTTTGGAAATAATCTCATCTTTACAATCAAACCCAAACCCCATATTTGCCTTTTCATACTCCCCAAAAAAATTAGAACACTACAAAAGGGATTCACCTGCACGGGAAACCCCTTTGACCTGTTTTCCTTTCCCTTATTTTTTTCTTCTGGTCTTTTGCTATATACATTTAGCCAAGGAATTTTTTTTGTGTTTTTTTTTAAAATTCCACTGTAGTTGGGGCCAATGTATTAGCCTCAGTTATAAGGGAAATACACCCCCCCAAAGTCACTACACAATGATTTGGGCCCGGGAAAAGACTCAGCACTCCCTTTTACCCCTCCTTTGGCAGTTATTTAATGATCGGGAAAGGACGGGGAAAGGGTTAAAAATCCATCCCTGCCTTTAAAGGAAAACCCCGGGCTGCTGCTAAAATTTCCGCGATTGAAAAAATGCCCAAACCCCCCCGGACGCTTAAAGTCAATGGGGTGGAAAAACTTAAATTTAAGTCATCAGTTTCTGCGGGTTCCCAAAGCTACCTTAAAGCCGATCTGTATACACAGCGCTCACTGAGTGCTATATATATTTCGTTTTCGGGGAAAGACGGGAAAGGTAAAAATCCGACCCCTGCCTCCGGGGAAGCCCCCGCTGCCGCTGAACATCCCCCACAGTAAAAAATTTTGACCCCCAAACCTCTATGCTTAAAGGGGTTTTTGCCACAAAGTAAAATTGATGTGGGAAGCTTCCCAAAAGAAATAACAAAACTTTTTTCACCATTCATCATTATTAAAAATTCTGCACCCTTTTTTTTTTAGGCCTCCTGTTTGTACCATTGTTTTACCGCTTCGTCCCCCAGGAAAACGACCAGGGGGTGAGCTCCTCACTCCTGGGGCGAACATGCTCAGATTTACCTCTTTCCCCTTTAGACCGGGTATGAGTGTTCAAACCCCCAGGGGGGTTTTACTCTACTCCCGTCCCCTGTTTTCTCCTTTGTAAATTTGGGCAAAAAGTGCAAAAAAAAATAAAAAGAAAAAACCTCAATGAGGTCTGTGATTTGATAAAGAAAATAAAATCCAAAAGGTTTTTGGGTTTTGCGGGATTTGAACCTAGGACCCTTTTGCCCGGAGGCAAAAACTTTAACTCTCAGCTACTCACAATGCTTTACAAAAAACCTTTTCTTAGACGAGAGAGAGGAAAGGCCTGGTGATATCATCCTGCTGAGTCACATGATATGCAATTCAAACAAATCACACACGCCCCCTTCTGAGCACACAGAGCTGAAGAGCAGGATGCAGGAGGTATGAAATGAGATTGTGGTAAAACCCCTTTAAAGTCAAAGGCGAACAACATGCAGTAAAGCTCAGCAGCTCCTGCAGTTACCAAGCCCTGGCTTCCTGTCTACCTGTATATAGAGCGCTCACTGAGTGCTGTATATATAACAATCAGGAAGACAGGGATGGTAATAATCCATCCCTGCCTTCCCAATGAAGAACATGGCTTCTGCTGAACATCCGTGCAGTGATAAATGACCACCACCCATACGCTTAAAGTAAAAGGGCGGAAAACATTCAGTAAAGCTCAGCAGCTCATGCAAATACCAAGCCCTGGCATCCTGCCTAGCTGTATAAACATCGCTCACTGAGTGCTTTATAAGTAAGGATCAGGAAGGCAGGGATGGTAATAATCCGTCCCTGCCTTCTCAGTGAAGAACCTGAACATCCGCACAGTGATAAATGACCACCACCCATATACTTAAAGGGGAAGTCCCGTTACAGGAAATTCTCTTCGCCCTCCGCCCTAGCAACGGGCCAGATCGCACCTGGCAACAAGTGGCCGGCAAAGAGAAATTCAGGTAACGGGACTACCCCTTTAAAGTCATGGGCGGACAACATGCTCCTAAGCAGTCAATCAGAACAAAAACCTGCAAAAAAAAAAACCCATAAAAAACTGCACCAAACCACATCCACAGGAGGAACGCAAATGCTACAGCTCAGACCGTGATATTTGGGACCATGTATATATATGTAAATCCCTACCTACTTGGTATTTATACTGGATGAAGTGTATCTCTATTTATAGCGGGGGCGACCACATCCTTGTGAGTACAATCCTTGTATTTCATATCAAAGCGCCCCTTGTGCGGCGTCTGGAGATCACCCGCGCTTAAGGTCATGTAAATAAGAAATGAGTTTTTGGCAGGTGCCGGCTGAACGCTCACGCGTCAATCCATCCTGGACCAATCACTGTCTGTGATACCAGGGTAGATCTGCCCATAGACATGCTAGGAGTGTCAACCAGAAGGTCTAGGACACTTGCCTGCTGGTCTCATTGGGGATATGGGCCCAAAAGAAGCGACCTCAGAAACATGTTCAGGATTGAAAAAACATGGCTGCTATCTTCTGCGAACAGCGCCACCCTTGTGCACAGGCTGTGTAGAGTATTGCAGCTTAGTCACACTGACTTCAGTCAAAGCAAAGTAAAGAAGCACTTACCCGAAAGTCAATGCCGACGGTGGAGATGAAGCTCCCGGCCAGGAATGCCCCGTCCTTAAATCGGACGAGCAGGCAAGTCTTCCCCACTCCAGAATCTCCCACCAGCATCACCTAAAAAGAGAGATCATCACTATTAGTATATGAGCGGATACAAGAGGCCAATCATTTCCTGAAATCATAGGGGCCCAAGTTCAAGGGCTCCTCCAATAATCACCCTCTGGAAAATTCCAGCCCGTCTCATAGTGCAGTGCTGCATTCACAATCCTAAAAGGCTTCAGAGCTGAAATCTCACAGGCGTTCCTGTAGACTCCTCTTTTCAGGTGATCGGCATCCTGACAAGTCTCCAAAAAAGACTAAAATTAACAATCTCTCTGCATAATAGGAGGTCAACAAAGTTGTGTGGGTTATTGAGACTTGTTATACCAACTAGCAGAATAGTGAGCGCAGCTCTGGAGGATAATACAGGATGTAACTCAGGATCAGTACAGGATAAGTAATGTATGTACACAGTGACTGCACCAGCAGAATAGTGAGTGCAGCTCTGGAGTATAATACAGGATGTAACTCAGGATCAGTACAGGATAAGTAATGTATGTACACAGTGACTGCACCAGCAGAATAGTGAGTGCAGCTCTGGAGGATAATACAGGATGTAACTCAGGATCAGTACAGGATAAGTAATGTATGTACAGTGACTGCACCAGCAGAATAGTGAGTGCAGCTCTGGAGTATAATACAGGATGTAACTCAGGATCAGTACAGGATAAGTAATGTATGTACACAGTGACTGCACCAGCAGAATAGTGAGTCCAGCTCTGGAGTATAATACAGGATGTAACTCAGGATCAGTAAGGATAAGTAAGTATGTACACATTGACTCACCTGCAGAATAGTGAGTGCAGCTCTGGAGGATAATACAGGATGTAACTCTGGATCAGTACAGGATAAGTAATGTATGTACAGTGACTGCACCAGCAGAATAGTGAGCGCAGCTCTGGAGGATAATACAGGATGTAACTCAGGATCAGTACAGGATAAGTAATGTATGTACACAGTGACTGCACCAGCAGAATAGTGAGTGCAGCTCTGGAGTATAATACAGGATGTAACTCAGGATCAGTACATGATAAGTAATGTATGTACAGTGACTGCACCAGCAGAATAGTGAGTGCAGCTCTGGAGGATAATACAGGATGTAACTCAGGATCAGTACAGGATAAGTAATGTATGTACAGTGACTGCACCAGCAGAATAGTGAGTGCAGCTCTGGAGTATAATACAGGATGTTATTCAGGATCAGTACAGGATAAGTCATGTATGTACACAGTGATTGCACCAGCAGAATAGTGAGCGCAGCTCTAGAGGATAATACAGGATGTAACTCAGGATCAGTACATGATAAGTAATGTATGTACAGTGACTGCACCTGCAGAATAGTGAGTGCAGCTCTGGAGGATAATACAGGATGTAACTCAGGATCAGTACAGGATAAGTAATGTATGTACAGTGACTGCACCAGCAGAATAGTGAGCGCAGCTCTGGAGGATAATACAGGATGTAATGCAGGATCAGTACAGGATAAGTAATGTATGTACACAGTGACTGCACCAGCAGAATAGTGAGTGCAGCTCTGGAGTATAATACAGGATCAGTACAGGATAAGTAATGTAATGTATGTACACAGTGACTGCACCAGCAGAATAGTGAGCCCAGCTCTGGAGGATAATACAGGATGTAATGCAGGATCAGTACAGGATAAGTGATCTATTCACAAAATTACTTTTTTTTTACATGGATTATATAATCAGCAAAAACTGTAAAATACATATTTAAAAGGTGTTCTCCATAAAACTCATTTACATCCATTAGTTAATACTGGACTATTATAGGGGTCTTCTGTTAACTCAAATCCGAATTGCAGGCGTCCAACGTGTTATCTCTCAAACGTTATGTCTATGGAGGAGATATTTAACAGAAAAACAGAGCTCCGACCCCTATAAATATATAGTAACCTCTTCTGCCCTGCACCTTATATACAGTATTTCACAAAAGTAAGTGCACTCCTCACATTTTTGTAAATATTGTATTAAATCTTTTCATGGGACCACACTGAGGATCTGACACTTTAATACAATGTAAAGTAGTCAGTGCACAGCTTGTATAACAGTGTAAATGTGGTGAGCCCATCAATGTCTAAACCTCTGGCAACAAAAGTGAGTACACCCCTAAGTGACAACAAAAGTGAGTACATCCCTAAGTAACAATGGACAAATTGTGCCCAATTTGCCATTTTCCCTCCACGGTGTCATGTGACTTGTTAGTGTTATAAGGTCTTAGGTGAAGGGAAGCTCTCTCCTTGGGGAGAGCACCATATATGTGTGTGGAGTTTTGAGATTGTCTTTTTGCCCTCCACTAAACATCTGCATATTACAAGGCATTATGGGAAAGAAGCTGAGAAGCTCAAGCACCCTCCATTGTATGTAACAAATCCTCACTATACTTCTGGCTCGCTGAGTCTTTAAAAAGCAAAAGGGATATTAGCCAAGCCAGTATCACTCATGACACTCAAGACTACAGAGCTTTAAAGGGTTAAGGTTTGCCAGTAAGAAACATAAACAAGCTCCTTTTCTGCTGATAAGACACAACAGCGGGTGTGGTCACCATCCCAGCCACTGCTAGAGCACAGATAAGTGATTGGTAACCTAGGGAAGCTTGTGTACACAACCAGGAGATAAGAACTGTTCTAACTTCGAAGAGAAGCAAAATCAGAAGAGCAATGTATTTGGTAATAGTCTTTATTTACATGTTTTAAAGGGGTTTTGCCAAGAAGTGAGTTCCTTACCTAACAGGCTGATACTCCCCTCTTGAGGCCTGAAAAAAGGGGCGTTGTGTTTCTGTGTTTAAAAAAAAAAGTGCCTCCTCTGTGATGTCATCACTCCACCTCCCATGCACACTCCTGATATTCAGTCACTGTAGTTGAGCAAACATTGTTTTGCTAATCCACAGGGGATAACTGTATGGTGCACAAGCTCTATGCGTTTTGTTTCTCCCTCGTATCTGCTCAGGAGAGAAGATAAACTCCTAGCAGGCAGCATTCTTTCATTTGTTCACAAACTGATGCAGGGGGGAGGTAGGAGGGCTGAGCAGGGAGCGTCTGCATGTTTACTCAGATAATTACATTACAACCAGTGGATTCTCTTTACAGCAGACACAGGAGCTTTTCTCCCCACTCCCTTCAAAGCTGGTTTATGTTCCTTGCCATCAGATAAGAAGTGCAAACAAGGCAAGCGCGGCCAGATCAGCTCCTGTCAGCTCCTGGTCGTATCTAATGTAAACAGTCAGGAAACTAAGGGCATGTAAGGAAGACTGTAATTCTCACAGGCTACACTTTTTATAATCACATATATTTAGAAAAGTGATTAAAGGGGTTGTATCATTTCATTAAATGGTCTTCAGAATAAGGGGACAGTGAAAACAAGTAACTTAGATGTAATTAGCAAAGCTGTCTTGTATTCACAGTTGTCCTTATCTTCAGTTTCTGTTTACACTGATATCCAGTGTTGGTCGGTTCCCTCCTCCTTGCATTTCACTAGCTGAGAGCTCATTTACATTCTGTTCAGCCCCCGGTCGGCTGTATTCACGGAGCTTGCATTCCTGCCTTTCACTCAAAGTAAGAGACCGACACATTTTCACTCTGCACAGCCAGAAGAAACAGAATAACAGTGCATGGCTTCTATAATCAGGAAACAGCACAATTGTGTGTCGACCCCTGCCTCTCCTGCATAGAAGGGAGATCTGTGCCGTTCATAGAAAGCTGGATTCAACTGTAACAAATCTCCAGCTGTGAGAGGAGAAGAGATCAGTGCTCAGTCTAGATTGAATGCAGCCTGTGGTATGTATACAGCTCTTACAAAATAAGACTGCATAGGGAGAGACACAGTGACATTTGGACTCCGCGCGGGGGGGGGGGTCTCGGAAGCCAGCATGAACAGTGAAGGGGGCATGATGTCACCCAGCTTGGAGGGGAAGAAACGCCCCTGCATTTCTAGAGTTGAGAAGCTGAGAGCAGTATGAATCAGCCAAACTAAAGAAGCGATACATCTCCTTTAAATACCCATTTTGGAGGATCCCACGTCAACATTAGATCGTGGCAAAACCCCTTTAAGCTCATCAATGTAGTGAGAATGTCCCTTGAAGGGGTTAAGAAATGAACCAAAGCTGAAGTTTGTATAGTGATAAAAGGTAGAGCTCCACTTTAAGCTCCAGGAAGGTCAACCTAACCTTCAGACCATCAGTGGTGTAACTGGTCCGGGGCGTCTTCTACCATGAGTGGTTAACCGCAAACGCAGCCGTCTCTTAATGTTTCAGTGTAAATCACAGAAAAAGCTCATTTCATCCCCGTTCCCGGTGCGAGACGCCTCATATTTTTCACCGCATGCAAATGAATCATCTCAGCGCCAGCTCCCCGTCCTCCCGGGACCTGCCTCAGCAAACTGAGCGTTATTATGTTTTAGTCAGGGATCATTAGAAATAACCATCTGTAAGCAAATAACCTGTGAGCGCTATTGTTTCATTTCTCCCCGCCTGACCAATACATTTTTAATGCGAAATATCTGTTTTCTCGAATTCCATTTAAAGGAGAATTACTTAAAGCTCCGCTCCAATGCCCCCATGGCAACACTCCCTGTCCTGTAGTCTACTTAACCTGTCAAACTCAAATCTGGTGCTTAGAGATGGACAAGGAGATGGACAAGGTCTGGATGCAGAAGGAACGGCTCTCCGTTTGCTCCAGAGGATTAAAGGGGTTTTAGTTTATCATTTGGCAGCCTTTATACTGATTGCTAGAGAGCTCATGAATGGAGGGCGTATGCCCCCTGCTAATGGAGTATTTTTCTTGAAGACACCCCCCAAAGTGTGCACGTGGGGATTATTCTGGGGGCGGGGGGGGGGAGGGGGGGGGGAGAACAGTGTCAAGATAAGGAAAATTGGAAATGAAAATAAGTGAAACCCCATAGTTACATTACACCACCGGCCACTTTATTGGGTTCCCCTCTAGAAAAGGGTTGGACCCCCCTTTTCTTCAAACTGCCTCAATTCTTCGGGGGCTAGATTCCCAAGGTTTTAAAACGATGCTAAATTGGTACAAGGGGGCCCAAAGAGTGCCAAAAAAATTCCCCCACCCATGACCCCACCACCACACCCTAACCGTTGATCAAGGCAGGATGGACCATGTTTTCTGTTGTTGACCCCAAAATTTCCCCTACAATCCGAAGTCCGCAAAAAATCGAACTATAGACCAGCAACGTTTTTCCAAAATCTTCAAACGGGTCCATTTCGATGAGCTTGGGAAAATTTGGGAGCCCTCAGTTTCCTGTTTTTAGCGAAAGAGTGCACCGGTGGGGTCTTTGCTGCTGTAGCCCTTCTCCCTCAAAGTTGGCCGTATTTGTGAGTTCAGGATGTCTTCTGCCTCCCTTTGGGTTGTAACCGGGTGGCTATTTGAGTCATGTTCCCTTTCTATCAGCCGAACCAGTTGCCCATTCTCTTTGACCCTGGCATAAACAACATTTCCCGCCCAACTGCCGCTAATGGAGTTTTTCTTTTCGGACCTTCTCTGAAAACCCTAAGATGTTGTGCGTGAAATCAGGAGATCACAGTTTCTGAATACTAGACCAGCCCCTCTGGCACCAACAAACCATGCCACGTTCAAGGCACTCAATCACCTTTCTTCCCCATACTGATGCTCGGTTTGAACTGCAGGAGATTGTCTTGACCATGCCCTCCCATGCCAAATGCATGAGTTCCCGCCATGTGATTGGGCTGATTAGAAATTAAGTGTTAACGAGCAGTTGGACAGGTGTACCTAATAAAGTGGCCGGTGAGTGTACATTTCTCACTCTCTCTACATACTATGTAACTAGAATGAGCATTTGACATTCAGGACTACGGGAAAGATGGGTGATTTTTTTTTCTCTGTCTCTCACACACACAGTGATATATATTGCAGATTATTACACCTTTGAACTCTAAAGATCTGTAGAACAAAACTATACACTTTATCTGTTTGTGTTTACATGGGACTGCACTAGATCTCTCTCTGCTGCAGGACCTCTGATTGCTGTCAGTGAATGCAGCAAACCCCGCACCGCACACGTCGACTGATCGCTGTCAGTGAACGCAGCACACCGCGCTGCTGCCTCCCCTCGGCCGCACAGCCTAATTAGTCTGTGCCAAAGAGTTGCCGGAGGAGCGTCCCGGCGCTGGTGGCGTCACACCGCCAGTGTCGGGTAGAAGAGGAAGACGCTTGGCCAGGAAGGAGGAAAGGTAAGTATTAGTGTTGTTATTTTTAATCGCGGTTACCTGCCTGAGGGGAGCTCTATATACCTGCCTTACTGAGGGGACATATATCTATATACCTGACTTACTAAGGAGACATATATCTATATACCTGACTTATTGAGGGAACCTATATCTATAAACCTGCCTGAGGGAACCTATATCTATATACCTGCCTTACTGAGGGGACATATATCTATATACCTGCCTTACTGAGGGGAGCTATATATACCTGCCTTACTGAGGGGACATATATCTATATACCTGCCTTACTGAGGGGACATATATCTATATACCTGCCTTACTGAGGGGACATATATCTATATACCTGACTTACTGAGGGGACATATATCTATATACCTGCCTTACGGAGGGGACAGATCTCTCTATACCTGGATTATTGAGGGGACCTACATCTATATACCTACCTTATTGAGGGAACCTATATCTATATACCGGCCTAAAACTGAGGGGACATATATCTATTTTAACCTCCCTTTTACCGAGGGTACATATATCTATATACCTGCCTTACCCAGGGTACATATATCTATATACCTGACTTACTGATGAGACATATATCTATATACCTGACTTATTGAGGGAACCTATATCTATAAACCTGCCTTACTGAGGGAACCTATATCTATATACCTGCCTTACTGAGGGGACATATATCTATATACCTGCCTGAGGGGAGCTATATATACCTGTCTTACTGAGGGGACATATATCTATATATCTGCCTTACTGTGGGGACATATATCTATATACCTGACTTACTGAGGGGAGCTGTATATACCTGCCTTACTGAGGGGACATAGATCTATATGACTGACTTATTGAGGGGACATATATCTATATACCTGCCTTACTGAGGGGAGCTTTATATACCTGCCTTACTGAGGGGACATATATCTATATACCTGACTTACTGAGGGGACATATATCTATATACCTGCCTGACTGAGGGGACATATCTATACACCTACATTACTGAGGGGATGTATCTATATACCTGCCTTACTGAGGGTACAGCGTAAGTTTCCACAAAAATAAACAAATTTTTCCCCATGGCAAAATTAATTGGCCACTGCCTTAGTAGGAAATTCTGAGATAAGCGAGGGGGAGGGGGTCGCATGTCAGGGAACCTGATCTCTTGGTCGGAATGGAGAGTAGTAACCAAGAATGGTTACAAAGAGCGTCTCTCGCTCTGGAGGACCTGTCCTGTCGTTGATTACCCAGACCATCCATTGATGTAAATGGATTGTGTGTAATACTTCGCTTCTCCTGTGGTGGCGCTGCAGAGAGATTGGTCACTTACTGACATGTTTTCACATGAATTATAACGGATTGCATTGGGTCAACTTATTGTCAAGGGACCCTTCTTCCAGATAGGAATTGTCAAAAGCAGAGAACCCTTTTAAAGTTATGGTTGAACGGTACCACTAATTTATTTAATAAAATATTAAAACTCGACGCGTTTTGAGTTTGAGAACCTCCGCTTCATTGGGAGCTAAAATTACTGGAACTGAGCGCCGGGGCAAGTTTTTTACTTGTATTTAAAGGGGTTTTCTTGTTACATCATTTGGCAGCCATTTATACTGGTTGCTAAGCAGAGCTTGTGAAATGGAGGGGTGTGTTTCTCCTCCCAGCAGGGAGTATCTTCTCTCTCTGCAGACACACCCTACACTGTGCACGTGAGGATTCATTCTGTGTGAACTTGGGGAAGGGAGAGTTTCTCAGCTGTCTTTGGAAGTGAAAAAGTAAGTGTAACTCGATAGTTTATATCTACATTTCTCGCTCTCTCTACATACTTTGTAATTAGAATGAGTATTTGACATTCAGGACTCTGAGAAAGATGGGTGATTTTTTTTCTCTGTCTCTCACACACAGTGATATATCCTGCAGATTATTACACCTCTGGCCTCTACAGATCTGCAGAACACAACTATGCGCTTTATCTGTTTGTGTTTACATGGGACTGCACATGATCTCTCTCTCTGCTGCAGGACCTCTGCTTGCTGTCAGTGAAAATCTCACCCTCCCCACGCACACCACGTCACACCACCTCTGCTTGCTGTCAGTGAAAATCTCTCTCTCTTTCGTCCCCCTGCACGCTCCTGTCCACATCCTGTTCTCTGCATCTCCGTCACACACGCGCTCCCGATCACGACCGGGGGCGGGACCTGGGCGTAACCCGACCGGTGCTCAAACTTCGTTCCCAAGCACTAATCAAACAGCCCGTTCTCTTAAACCATAGCACTTTGCTAATGGTAACCAAGGACGGACATGCTTAGATTTTTATTCCCCTCATTTTAAACTATAATCTTCGTAGTGAGACAACTTTAATATCTTCTCCCGAATCTTCGCTCTGAAGTTTGGAGCCCAAGCCGGCAGCAGCTGCAGTAACTTCCCAGCCTCAAATACTTATATGAGAGCTGTGCCTCCATCCTCTGCACAAGCGATCAAGGTTAGAACCTGATTTATTTGTATGTGGATCTTTTATAACGTTTAACCTATTACACAAGGAGAGCGCTGCTTTTTGTTCTTTCTTTTTCCTCCTGCATTTACAGGTATCACCTCCAAAAATTATAAGGGCTACCACTCTAAACCAGTTTTTTTTTTTTTTTTTTTTGTGGGTTCTCTTCTCTTATTTGCCTATTTAAATGATTAATTGATCATTTACTATGTTTATATATGGCTCATTGAACCTTTTATCTGTCCCATCAAATATATGAGATGTGATTGGGCAGCCTTTGACTATATATACACTGTACACCATCTTCCATGCACACTAGTATTCCCCCTGAAGAAGCCATAGGCGAAACGTGCGTCGGGGCGTGCTTTCCCCCCCTCCATACCTGGGTGACACCTGGCTAAGTAATGTGCTATGCTTTAAGATATTGTATCATTTTATTTTGACCTCGGGCCTTTTTCTCTGTATATTGGTGTGTCCACTTTCCCTGCTGTTTTTGGAGGGTTGTAGCAGCATTTTGTTTGGGTGTGTGTTTGTATTCTTTTTTTATATTCACATTTGTGTATTTTTATGGAGTTTTTCTCAATAAAATTTATATATTTTTTTTTTTACCATTTATGGCTGAGTTTAGGTGTTTTGCATTTACAGGTATGTTTACATGGCGCATAGTGGCGCGTACTGTGCGCGCCGCTATATCCCTGGTGTTTTTGAAGTACGCACCGGCCAGCGCCAGCAGGGAGAGCTGCAGGTAATCATAGCAGTCAATGAGTGCTATGATTTACTGTATTTGCGGGCCATATTTTGGGCGTACTGCGGCACAATTACTACACCTCAAAGTATGGCCTACAAATACACTGGGTGAACATACCCTAAAGCTAATTTTCAAACGGCGCAATTGCGGCGCGTACAGTACGGCCGAAATTACGCCGGGTGCTGTGGGAGTCCCGCTGATACGCGAGCACTCCCACGTTGCGGTGGATGGGGGGGGGGGGGGGGGGGGGGCGCAGCCCTCCGACCCCATTGACATTCATTACTCGCGGCGCGTATTTGCCGCAACTAATTGACACGTCACTTATCTCCCCGCGTGTACAATATGATCGTATTGTCCGCCCGGGGAGAGGAGGCGTAATCCATAGTTCTCTATGTGAACTATGCATTACCATAACTTCGGCGCACATCTCGCTCGTATTAGAGCGCAAATACGCGGCAAAATTACCCAATGTGGACATACTCTAAGGGACCGCTTCTGACAGGACTGATTTGACAGCAGCTCAGACCCTTAGGCCCCAGTTGGGTTGGTGTCACTTTTAGACAATTTATTGAGCTGTTTGGCTGCACAAAGACCTGACAGCACGTATGATTGTTATAACGCGTTCCTATATTTGGCCCCATGCGATTTCGTGACGCTGTTGTGTTATCTGTGTCTTCATGGGAGCAATCTGAGAAGAATTGACTCACAAGAGCCAATTATGTTCATGAGTCACCGAGAGAAAGCAGGGAGTGTGTACACCGAGCGGCGTCATCGCACCGTATACTGACTACCGCGCCCATTATAGACTGAAAGGGGAGTCCATGACACCAATCAATACCCCCATCCTCTAAACATGGCGGGCACGGCCGAAGGAGCAAACATCCAATAATCAACCTGCGGCTCTCCAGCTGTTGCGGAACTACAACTCTCAACATGGCCTCAGTAAGGGGATGTTCACACGGTGCGTTCAATACGTTTTTAGCTGCGTGTTTGGATCTGTATTTCGGACCCAAACCCGCATCTAACAATGTGCAGTGTGATTGCTTTCAATGTACAACATGTATCAGTGTTCAGACCAGTGATGGCCGATGCGTGTTTACTTGCGTCTTTCTGATGCGTCTTTCGGATTCGTTCAAAGAATTGTCATGTCAGTTCTTGATCCGAAAGACGCAGCAGGAGCCCTATTTAAAAAGGGTGTGTTCCTGCTGCAGCTAAAACGCATCCAAACACGCTGCTGTGTGTTGGATGCGTTTCACGCAGGTCTTTTGAATGTGTTTTTCAGATCAAAAACGTAATCAAAAACATATTGAACACGCTGTATGAACATACCCTATATATTCGTGTTCCCCATAAAGCAGCATCTTTTCTTACAACCCTGCATTGTGATGTTCCTCTGTTAGGGGATGTTCACACAGCGTATTTTGATATTTTCAATCCAAAAAAACACATTCAAAAGCGCTGCGTGAAACGCATTCAAAGCGCATCCAGCATGCAGCTGAGTGTTTGGATGCGTGTTGGATGCAGCAGGATCGCACCTTTTTTATTATAAGGCGCTGTGTGTTGGGGTGTTTGGATGCAGCAGGGTCGCTCCTATAGTTTATTATGAGGCAGCTGTGTGTTTGGATTGTGGATGCAGAGATCGCACCCTTAGTTTATTATAGGGCTCCTCTGCTTCTTTCGGATCAAGAATTGACATGACAATTCATGGGACGGATCTGAAAGACGCATAGCCACCAATCAGAGTTCATAGCAGACACTCAGAGCCCATAGCAACCAATCAGAGCCCATAGCAACCAATCAGAGCTCAAAGCAACCAATCAGGGCTCATAGCAACCAATAAGAGCCAATAGCAACCAATCAGAGCCCATAACAACCAATCAGAGCCCATAACAACCAATCAGAGCCCATAGCAACCAATCAGAGCCCATAGCGACCAATCAGAGCTCATAGTGACCAATCAGAGCTCACAGAAAGAAATCACAGCCCATAGTAACCAGAGGCCAAAGCAACCAGTCACAGCTCACAGCAAACAATCAGAGCCCATAGCAACCAATCAGAGCCCATAGCAACCAATCAGAGCTCAAAGCAACCAATCAGGGCTCATAGAAACAAATAAGAGCCAATAGCAACCCAAACAGAGCCCAAACAACCAATCAGAGCCCATAACAAACAATCAGAGCCCAAAAGCAACCAATCAGAGCCCATAGCGACCAATTAGAGCCATGTGACCAATCAGAGCTCACAAAAGAAATCACAGCCCATTGTAACAGGGCCCAAAGCCAAACCCGTCACAGCTCACAGCAAAAAATCAGAGCCCATAGCAAACCCAAACAAGCCATAGCAACCAATCAGAGCTCAAAGAACCAAACAGGTCTAGCAACCAAACAGGCCCATAAAAAACCAAATCAGAGCCATAGCAACCAATCAAGCCCATAGCGACCAATCAGAGCTATAGTGACCAATCAGAGCTCACAGAAAGAAATCACAGCCCATAGTAACCAGAGGCCAAAGCAACCAGTCACAGCTCACAGCAAACAATCAGAGCATATAGCAACCAATCAGCGCTCATAAAACCAAAAACGGCTTCTCAAACCAATCAGACCCTAAATAACTAATAGAGCCCTAGCAACAATAGAGCCCAACAACAATCAGAGCTCACAACCAATCAAGGGCCCAACAAAAAAATCAAGCCAATAGCAAAAAAAAAAAAAATAAGGCCCCAAACAACCCAAACGGTTTAAACTTTATTTCATATATGCTCTGGAAAATGAAAGTTGAGCTCAATTGGTTGCATGACTTGATTGGTTTTCTATGGGCTTGTTGGTTGCTAGGGCAACAAAGACAGTCTTATTGCTAGACAGTTTTTTATACATAAGGTCATGTCTATTTGTACATTTCCAGGAGGAGTAACAGAGAAACATCACAATGCAGTCCTAATAATAAACAAAATTTTCAGTGGAAAAAGTGTTTTTTTATAGATACTAAAAAAATATTTTGTTTCTTTAATTATTTCGGTTTTGCCTTTTTTTGGGGTATTGAATAAAAGGGGGGCAGGAATACCATGCGAAAATCAACTGGAAAAACGCATGAAAATAATATAAAAAAAACACCCCAAACAAATCAAATGAAGAAAGGAAAAAAAACATGAAAAAAAAAAACTTAATCAAATAGCGCTTGTTTTTTTGCAAAAAATAATTGGAACATACCCCAAGGGGGAAACTGAGGGGCAGACTGTTTGGATAGTGACCCAATATGAGCTCTAAGCATCAAATCAGAGCTCACAGCAACCAATCAGAGCTTAGCTTTCATTTTTCCAAACTAAGTAGGGGTGGCCCAAAGAATCATCTCCACTTGTGGGCCCCAAGAATCAACTCTAGTGGTGGGCCCAAGAATCAACTACACTGGTGGCCCCAATGAATCAACTCTTCTGGTGGGCCCCAAGAATTCAACTCTACTTGTGGGGCCCCAAGAATAAACACACTGGTGGGGCCCAAGGATCAACTACATGGTAGTGAGGACCAAGAATCATCTCCCAATGGTGGGGCCCCCCAAGAATTAACTTCTACTGGTGGGCCCCAAGAATCTAACTCTACTGGGTGGCCACAAGGAATCACACTCCACTGGTGGGCCCAAGAATTCAACTCCACGGTGGGCCCCAGAATCACTCTACTGGTGGGCCCCATGAATCAGCTCCATGGTGGCCAAGAATCAACTCCAATGGTGGCCAAGAATCAAACCCACTGGTGGACCATAGGATCAACTCCACTGTTGGGCCCAAAGGATCAACCCCACTGGTAGGACCCAAGAACAACTCCACCGTGGGCCCCCAAAAATCAACCCACCGGGGGGCCCCAAGAACAACTCCACCGGGGGGCCCCAAAATAAACTCCACGGTGGGCCCCAAGAATCGCCCCACCGGGGGCCCCAAGAATAAATTCCACCGGTGGGCCCCAAGAATGAACTCCACTGGTGGCCCAAGAATGAACCCAGGTGGCCCCAAAAAAAAAAAAATAAACCCCCCGGTGGGCCCCAAGAATTTTAACTCCACGGGGGGGGGGCCCCCAAAGTTTTTAACTCCATGGGGGGCCTCTAGAATCGCTGCATGGTGGGCCCAAGAATAAAACCACAGTGGCCCCAAAATCAGCTGCACGGGTGGGCCCAAGAATCAAATCTTGGGGCCCATGAATTTGATTTTTTGGCCCACCAAGGCAGCTGATTCTTGGGGCCAATAGTGGGTTGATTCTTGGGTCCACCGGGGGAGGTGCCGGGGGGCCCCACCATGGGATTTGATTCTTGGGGCCACCATAAAGCTGATTCCCTGGGGCCACCGTGGGTGTTTTTTTGGGGCCCCCGGGGAGTAATTTTTGGGGGGCCACCTTTGAGATAACTCGGGGCCCACCATGGGCGATTCTTGGGCCACCAGGGGGACTGATTCTTGGGCCCACCAGTGAGCGTTTTTCTTGGGCCCCCCAGTGGAGTTTTTCCCTGGGTCCACCAGTGGAGTAGATTTTTGGGCCCACCAGGGGGGTTTGTCCTTGAGACACCAAAAGGGCTGATCTTTTGGGCCCCCCAAGGGAGTTTTGGTTTTTTTTGCCCCCCCCCCCCCCCCCCCCCAGTGAAAAAGATTCTTGGGGGCCGACCCGTAGTTTATTATTGGGGCTCACCCTGGGGCTGATTTTTTTTGGGTCCCCCCAGTGGAGATTTTTTGGGGTCCCCGTGGAGTAGTTTTTTTGGGGGCCCCAAAAGGGAGTTTATTTAAGGGCCCCACCAGTGAAGTTGATTCTTGGGGCCCAACAGTGGACTGATTCTTGGGGACACCAGTGGGGCTGTTTTTTTGGGGGGCCAGTAGTGGAATTTTTTGGGGCCAAACCATGGATTTTTTTCGGGGCCAACAGTGGAGCGATTCTTGGGACACCAGTGGATGATTCTTGGGTCCCGTAGTGGGGAGGTTTTTGGGGCCAACCGTGGAGGTTATTTTTGGGGGCCCTCCTACAATTCCTTTAAAGACTTTCAATAACTGCAGATTTACCCTTTCCGCCTTTTACCGCAAACAGTTTCCCGCCTACCAATACTAAGGGGGCCCGCCATACCCAGGGGCCCATTGGGGGGATTTCCCTGTGGCCCATCCTAAGTCTGGGGCTCATGTATTTGCCTATACAGAAAAATAGCACTATTTATTTCACCAAAATGTGACATCCTTCTACTTTAAATTTCAAAACCTTTTACGCAACTCAACGCTGGTAGTTACCCCCATTTTTTGCAAAATCGCAACTCAGCTGGTTGGGGAGGGGGTAATGGTGCTTTATATAGGAAAAATTCTCAGTATAGGCTGTGAGTGATGTGTTTTGTCCTCTGATTTATACAATTATGTAGCATGGAGCGGAGGCGTACAGGAAAATACACCGGAGAGGACAAATTAATCAGGAGTGACGAAGGATGCTCTAGGTAATTACTCGATGGAATCGCCCTTCCCCCCTACTTAAAACTAATAGTTATGTAAAATGGGATTTCATGTCAAAATTAGCACATCACCCATCACAAAGTGCAATTAGCATGAAATGAGCCGAGGTCCAGCAGAACTAATGGGGAGGCTCCAAATCATCCAGACGCCGCCAGCCGGGGATTAATAGCCCCCTAACCGCAGATATGGGGAGAATGGAGCCGCTCATTCAGGCAGAGAATCGGAATTTTGGATAATGCTTCATATCTGCTGGAACAGAGGAACATTATGTGACATCCATTAAGAGCCGCTCCAATCTGATGGAGGCATAGCACGACAAATACCAGGTTGGAGGGGCGCGAGGAGTCATCATATATCCAAGGGACACCATATATAAATATGTCTGCTATATAGGATTGTTTAAAGGGGTCTTCCCATCTCACACCCCGATGCCATATTGATAGGATATACCATCTATGCATGATAGGCACAGGTCCAACCTCGGAGACCCGCACCTATCTTGAAAATGGGCCACTGAAAGTTTCTGTGAGTTTCAGAGAGTAGGTCACGCTCCATTCTATACTATGGGAGTAGTACAGCCGCACACACCGCTCCCCTGTACTAGGAACTCCCATAGAACAGAACGGAGAACACAGTTCATCCCTGTACTGGGAACCAGGGCCGGACTGGGAATAAAAATCAGCCCTGGCACAAAGCCCCCAGCAGCCCACATACAATATCCGCTTAGAAAATCTCCCTTGTTCTCGCACCTCGCCACTTTCTAAAATAATCTACACTATAAAGCTGCTTCCACACGGAGCATTTTTGGTGCATTTTTTATGTTTTTTTGGTGCGTTTTTGTGCAGAGAGGCAGAGCAGTTAATGCTGGACATTTCTGCACAAAAAAAACGCATAAAAAAATGCATCAAAACCGCTCCGTGTGAAAGCCCCCTACACACAAGCAAGAAAGAAACAGTGGTGCAGAGAAACCCCTCATCACAGAGTCAGGAGTGCACTTAAAATCCGGGACAAGCCCACACTGACACTACATAAGCACCAGCATAACCTACAACCCCACCAATCACATCCCCAGTAGTCAGGTCACCATCACATGAATACAGCACTGATTCAACACAGAAGTAAACTTACCCCTGACAGCAGGGACTCACAGGAGACGTCATCTCTGATGGGAGTTGTTCTCTTCTCCTTTTCTTCTCCCTCTGGCCCAAACCGTCCATGATGTCTTCCCTGATGAGTCGTTCCCTTCCATTTCTTTCTCTGTTCGGTACAGCATGCAATGTCTTCTTCTAGTGGTCACTACTCGTCCCTGTAGAATTTACCACAAATACATCTTAGACTCCTCTCTCTTCCAGCACTTTCCTATCAATTCCCCAAACAGCGTATGTTAGGCCCAAAAAATTAGAAATTACAAAGTGTCAGATAAGTGGCATGTAAATAGGTAGACCCCCATTAGGCAGGTAAACAGGGCCTTCCTCCATTAATTTGGTCGGTACATAGGGCCTACACCTGTAACTAGCCAGGTAGCTGGGGCTGCCCCCTGTAACTAGCCAGGTAGCTGGGGCTGCCAGCATTAACTAGCCAGGTAGCTGGGGCTGCCCACATTAACTAGCAAGGTAGCTGGTGGCTGCCCACATTTAACTAGCAGGTAGCTGGGGCTGCCCACATTAACTAGCCAGGTAGCTGGGGCTGCCCACAGTAAGTAGCCAGGTAGCTGGGGCTGCCCACAGTAACTAGCCAGGTAGCTGGGGCTGCCCACATTAAGTAGCCAGGTAGCTGGGGCTGCCCACCTTAACAAGCCAGGTAGCTGGGGCTGCCCCCAGTAACTAGCCAGGTAGCTGGGGCTGCCCCCAGTAACTAGCCAGGTAGCTGGGCTGCCCCAGTAACTAGCCAGGTAGCTGGGCTGCCCCCAGTAACTAGCCAGGTAGCTGGGCTGCCCCCAGTAACTAGCCAGGTAGCTGGGGCTGCCCCCAGTAACTAGCCAGGTAGCTGGGGCTGCCCACAGTAACTAGCCAGGTAGCTCGGGCTGCCCCCAGTAACTAGCCAGGTGGCTGGGACTGCCCCCAGTAACTAGCCAGGTAGCTGGGGCTGCCCCCAGTAACTAGCCAGGTAGCTGGGGCTGCTCACAGTAACTAGCCAGGTAGCTGGGGCTGCCCCCAGTAACTAGCCAGGTAGCTGGGGCTGCCCACAGTAACTAGCCAGGTAGCTGGGGCTGCCCCCAGTAACTAGCCAGGTAGCTGGGGCTGCCCCCAGTAACTAGCCAGGTAGCTGGGGCTGCCCACAGTAACTAGCCAGGTAGCTGGGGCTGCCCACAGTAACTAGCCAGGTAGCTGGGGCTGCCCACAGTAACTAGCCAGGTAGCTGGGGCTGCCCACAGTAACTAGCCAGGTAGCTGGGGCTGCCCACAGTAATCAGCCAGGTAGCTGGGGTTGCCCACAGTAATCAGTCAGGTAGGGCCAGTAATTAGCCAGGTAGGGCCAGTAATTAGCCAGGTGGGGCCAGTAATTAGCTAGGTGGGGCCAGTAATTAGCTAGGTGGGGCCAGTAATTAGCCAGGTAGGGCCAGTAATTAGCCAGCTAGGGCCAGTATGTAGGCAGGCAGGGCCAGTATGTAGCCAGGCAGGGCCAGTATGTAGCCAGGCAGGGCCAGTATGTAGCCAGGCAGGGCCAGTATGTAGCCAGGCAGGGCCAGTATGTAAGCAGGCAGGGCCAGTATATAGGCAGGCAGGGCCAGTATATAGGCAGGCAGGGCTAGTATATAGACAGGGCCACTTATAGGTAGACAGGGCTGGTATATAGGCAGACAGGGCTGGTATATAGGTAGACAGGGCTGGTATATAGGTAGACAGGGCAGTATATAGGCAGACAGGGCTGGTATATAGGCAGACAGGGCTGGTATATAGGCAGACAGGGCAGTATATAGGTAGACAGGGCTAGTATATAGGCAGGGAAGGTATATAGGTAGGCAGGGCAGCATATAGGTAGACAGGGCAGCATATAGGTAGACAGGGCAGCATATTTGAAGACAGGGCAGCATATATGCAGACAGGGCAGCATATAGGCAGACAGGGCTGTATATAGGCAGACAGGGCTGGTATATAGGTAGACAGGGCTGGTATATAGGTAGACAGGGCTGGTATATAGGTAGGCAGGGCAGTATATAGGTAGACAGGGCATATATAGCTAGGCAGGGCATATATAGCTAGGCAGGGCAGTATATAGGCAGACAGGGCTGGTATATAGGCAGACAGGGCTGGTATATAGGTAGGCAGGGCAGTATATAGGTAGGCAGGGCAGTATATAGGCAGGCAGGGCAGTATATAGGTAGGCAGGGCAGTATATAGGCAGACAGGGCAGTATATAGGCAGACAGGGCAGTATATAGGTAGGCAGGGCAGTATATAGGTAGGCAGGGCAGTATATAAGTAGACAGGGCAGTATATAGGTAGGCAGGGCAGTATATAGGTAGACAGGGCAGTATATAAGTAGACAGGGCAGTATATAGGTAGGCAGGGCAGTATATAGGTAGACAGGGCAGTATATAGGTAGCCAGGGCAGTATATAAGTAGACAGGGCAGTATATAGGTAGACAGGGCAGTATATAAGTAGACAGGGCAGGTATATAGGTAGCCAGGGCAGTATGTAGCTGGACAGGGCAGTATATAAGTAGACAGGGCAGTATATAGGTAGCCAGGGCAGTATATAGGTAGCCAGGGCAGTATGTAGCTGGACAGGGCAGTATATAAGTAGACAGGGCAGGTATATAGGTAGGCTCCCCTGTACTGGGAACTCCTATAGAACAGAATGGAGAGAACACAGCACTCCCCTGTACTGGGAACTCCCATAGAACAGAATGGAGAACACAGCGCTCCCCTGTACTGGGAACTCCCATAGAACAGAATAGAGAACACAGCGCTCCCCTGTACTGGGAACTCCCATAGAACAGAATGGAGAACACAGCGCTCCCCTGTACTGGGAACTCCCATAGAGCAGAAAGGAGAGAACACAGCGCTCCCCAGTACTGGGAGCTCCCATAGAACAGAATGGAGTACACAGCACTCCCCTGTACTGGAAACTCCCATAGAACAGAATGGAGAGAACACAGCGCTCCCCTGTACCGGGAACTCCTATAGAACAGAATGGAGAGAACACAGCACTCCCCTGTACTGGGAACTCCTATAGAACAGAATGGAGAACACAGTGTTCCCCTGTACTGGCATCTCCAATAGAACACAATGAAGAACATAGCGCTCCCCTGTACTGGGAACTCCCATAGAACAGAATGGAGAGAACATAGCGCTCCCCTGTACTGGGAACTCCCATAGAACAGAATGGAGAACACGGCGCTCCCCTGTACTGGGAACTCCTATAGATCAGAATGAAGAGAACAGAGCGCTCAACTGTTCTGGGAACTCCCATAGAACAGAATGGAGAACACAGCACTCCCCTGTACTGGTAACTCCCATAGAACAGAATGGAGAACACAGCACTCCCCTGTACTGGGAACTCCCATAGAACAGAATGGAGAACACAGCGCTCACCTGTACTGGGAACTCCTATAGAACAGAATGGAGAGAACACAGCGCTCCACTGTACTGGGAACTCACATAGAACACAGAGTAATACACAGCGCTCCCCTGTACTGGAAACTCCCATAGAACAGAATGGAGAACACAGCGCTCCCCTGTACTGGGAACTCCCATAGAACAGAATGGAGAACACAGCGCTCCCCTGTACTGGGAACTCCCATAGAACAGAATGGAGAACACAGCGCTCCCCTGTACTGGTAACTCCATAGAACAGAATAGAGAACACAGCGCTCCCCTGTACTGGGAACTCCCATAGAACAGAATGGAGAACACAGCGCTCCCCTGTACTGGGAACTCCCATATAACAGAATGGAGAGAACACAGCGCTCCCCTGTACTGGGAACTCTCATAGAACAGAATGGAGTACACAGCACTCCCCTGTACTGGAAACTCCCATAGAACAGAATGGAGAACACGGCGCTCCCCTGTACCGGGAACTCCTATAGAACAGAATGGAGAAAACACAGCACTCCCCTGTTCTGGGAACTCCCATAGAACAGAATGGAGAACACACTGCTCCCCTGTACTGGGAACTCCCATAGAACAGAATGGAGAGAACACAGCGCTCCCCTGTACTGGGAACTCACATAGAACAGAATGGAGAACACAGCACTCCCCTGTACTGGAAACTCCCATAGAACAGAATGGAGAACACAGCGCTCCCCTGTACCGGGAACTCCTATAGAACAGAATGGAGAGAACACAGCGCTCCCCTGTACTGGGAACTCCTATAGAACAGAATGGAGAACACAGTGTTCCCCTGTACTGGGAACTCCCATAGAACACAATGAAGAACATAGCGCTCCCCTGTACTGGGAACTCCCATAGAACAGAATGGAGAGAACATAGCGCTCCCCTGTACTGGGAACTCCCATAGAACAGAATGGAGAACACGGCGCTCCCCTGTACTGGGAACTCCTATAGAACAGAATGAAGAGAACACAGCGCTCCCCTGTACTGGGAACTCCCATAGAACAGAATGGAGAACACAGCACTCCCCTGTACTGGGAACTCCCATAGAACAGAATGGAGAACACAGCCCTCCCCTGTACTGGGAACTCCCATAGAACAGAATGGAGAACACAGCGCTCCCCTGTACTGGGAACTCCTATAGAACAGAATGGAGAGAACACAGCACTCCCCTGTACTGGGAACTCCCATAGAACAGAATGGAGAGAACACAGCGCTCCCCTGTACTGGGAACTCTCATAGAACAGAATGGAGAACACAGCGCTCCCCTGTACTGGAAACTCCCATAGAACAGAATGGAGAACACAGCGCTCCCCTGTACTGGGAACTCCCATAGAACAGAATGGAGAACACAGCGCTCCCCTGTACTGGGAACTCCCATAGAACAGAATGGAGAACACAGCGCTCCCCTGTACTGGGAACTCCCATAGAACAGAATGGAGAACACAGCGCTCCCCTGTACTGGGAACTCCCATAGAACAGAATGAAGAACACAGTGCTCCCCTGTACTGGAGACTCCAATAGGATAGAATGGAGAACACAGCGTTCCCCTGTACAGGGAACTCCCATAGAACACAATGGAGAACACAGAGCTCCCCTGTACTGGGAACTACCATAGAACACAATGGAGAGAACACAGCGCTCCCCTGTACTTGGAACTCCCATAGAACAGAATGGAGAACACAGCGCTCCCCTGTACTGGGAACTCCCATAGAACAGAATGGAGAACACAGTGCTCTCCTGTACTGGGAACTCCCATAGAACAGAATGGAGAGAACACAGCGCTCCCCTGTACTGGGAACTCCCATAGAACACAATGGAGAACATAGCGCTCCCCTGTACTGTGAACTTACATAGAACAGAATCGAGAGAACAGAGCGCTCCCCTGTACTGGGAACTCCAAAAGAACAGAATGGAGAACACAGTGCTCCCCTGTACTGGGAACTCCCATAGAGCAGAATGGAGAACTTAGCGCTCCCCTGTACTGGGAACTCCCATAGAACAGAATGGAGAACACAGCGCTCCCCTGTACTAGGAACTCCCATAGAGAAGAATAGAGAACACAGTGCTCTCCTGTACTGAGAACTCCCATAGAACTGAATGGAGAACACAGTGCTCCTCTGTACTGGGAACTACAATAAAACAGAATGGAGAACACAGCGCTCCCCTGTACTGGGAACTTCTATAGAACAGAATCGAGAGAACATAGCACTCCCCTGTACTGGGAACTCCTATAAAACTGAATAAAGAGTAATGTGCAAATGCAACTTACCCTCTGTTCTGAAGAAAGACTTCCGGGGGTCCTTTCCCAAGATAAATAGGGGTCCTAGAGGTATGACCCACACCTATCACACATTGATGCCATATTTTATTAATATATAATCAACATGTGATATAGCAAACCTCTTTAAAGGGAATTCTCACTACACTGATTAGCTTTAACTTGTAGGAAAAGGTAAATAAAGACAATTACCAAATACACTGCTATTCTGATTTTGCTTCCCTTCAAAGTTATAGCAGTTCTTATCTACTGCTTGTTTACACAAGCTTTCCCAGGTTACCGATCAACTCTCTCTGCTTTTAGGACGGTGGGGGTCACTCCCTGATGTGTCTCATCAGCAGCACAGCAGCTTGTTTATGTATTTTACTGACAAAGTTTAACCCTTTAGAGCCCTGTTGTTTCCTGCTGCTTAGACCCTTCCATCAACATTATTCCTCTAACAGGCACAGCTAGGAATTGGAGAGCTGAAATGTCAGTCACAGCCTGAACAGGAATTGCGAATCTGAAGTTGTAGAACCGCTCACAGCCTCACAGCTCACAGGAAGTGGAAGCTTGAAGCTGTAGAACCGCCCACAGCCTGAACAGGAAGTGGGAGCCTGAAGCTGTAGAACATCCCACAGCCTGAACAGGAAGTGGGAGCTTGAAGCTGTAGAACTGCCCAAAGCCTGAACAGGAAGTGGAAGCCTGAAGCTGTAGAAGCGGCCGCAGCCTGAACAGAAAGTGGGAGCCTGAAGCTGTAGAAGCGGCCGCAGCCTGAACAGAAAGTGGGAGCCTGAAGCTGTAGAACCACCCACAGTCTGAACAGGAAGTTGGAGCCTGAATCTGTAAAACCGCCCACCGCCTGAACAGGAAGTGGGAGCCTGAATCTGTAAAACCGCCCACCGCCTGAACAGGAAGTGGGAGCCGGAAGGTGGGAAGAGCAGGCTCCATGAAACAGCCAGATGAGAAAACCTGTTTAAGGTTAGTGTTATATCTATATGACCAAAAAAAAAAACCCGTGCATTTATTCATGTTGCATTTTTATTTTTTTATTATTTTTTTTTCTGCTGCATTTTTTGTGCCATTTTTTCACATTGCAAATCATATGAGAAAAATGTACCAGAAAAAAACCTCATAAAAACACATGCACCTATACAAACTTTTTGGCATGCATTAGCCGTGTGCCAGCTGCTGTCATGGCAGCCTGGGTTCTAATGAAGGCCAATGTGGCTACCACATTACTACTCCTATTACTTCTTGCTATAGTACATTGCCCATTATCACATTTTATTAATTAAAATTTGTACATTTTCTCATAGAGTGTCAAACCTTTCTCGTTTAAGCACTGCACAAAGACATCCATGATGCTCCCGTGTGTTTTTCCCTCTGTGCAGTGATATCATCTGACACATTGTGATAGTCTTCACAACCATGTAGCACTTGGGTCTCAGGTGCTGAGGAAACCCCCACATCATATCAGAAGAATCCTTTACGGCTTGCAAATATTATAAGAACCCTAAAGCTGGGATCAATTCAATTTGATAATAGTCCCATTTGAAATCCAATTTACGAAAACAGTTGCCCCATTCATCTCCTGCAGAACATCCTCGACACAGCTTAGTGTAACAGAGCTGGTTGACACGGACGGCGACACATCTTAAAGCCAACCAGCGGTCAAGTAATACGAACATGTATCAAAAAATAGCTATAGGCACCTATTGATGCATGACAGACAGCAGGGCGGACGATGACAAAGGCATAGATAAAGATAGAAGGATAAATGACCTTAATTCAGAAGCAAGACACCAAAAAACAAGTAACTCTATCTCGGTCCCTAACCTGTCCTTAGTGTTGGCCCTAACACTAGACACCACTGGCCCTTTTCCACACCAATATCCACACAAAACCACCAAAGTGAACTCAAAAATAGAACACACTGCAAGACTGGCAAAGGGCAAAACAGAAGCAACTAAAAAACTAGACAAACCGGGGCTCAAACAAACTGAGAACAGATAACTAAGCAAAATAGGACTGAGTGCAATGAGCTAACAAGACACAATCTCTGAGCAACCAGTATACACAGCGACAGCCACTAAGTGAAGCTCAGCTTTATAGAGGGCTGGCAATCAACCATTCCCAAATAATTAAGCTCACATATGCCTCATGGTCAGCAGATAGTCCAGTAAGCAAGAGAAGATGAAATGGCCGCAGGATTCCAGACATTTCTAACGCTTGGTGAGTATCTCATCTCCACATAGATCCAAATGTTAGATCCCTTTGGTACCACAACTAAGAGGGTAAAGTTTCTCTTTGAAGAGAGCAACATAAATGTGTGAAGAGGCCATGCAATGCTTCCTGGGAAAAATGCAAATAGGCTCTAGGGAAGAGAGTTAGGTTTCTGGTGCCACCTAATGGAAGTAGCGTCCCTTACAGCCACAGCTCACCCATTAAAAAACCTTGAAACATGAGCGGGGATTTGAAGCTTAAAATTCTCAGTCATGTGTAGAGGCAATTAGCGCAAATCGCGGCACATAGCACATCATTAGAAGTGTATGTAATGCCCCTATCGAGGCACATAGCATATCATTAGAAGCGCATGTAATGCCCCTATCGCGGCACATAGCGTATCATTAGAAGTGTATGTAATGCCCCTATCGAGGCACATAGCATATCATTAGAAGTGTATGTAATGCCCCTATCGAGGCACATAGCATATCATTAGAAGCGTATGTAATGCCCCTATCGAGGCACATAGCATATCATTAGAAGAGTATGTAATGCCCCTATCGAGGCACATAGCATATCATTAGAAGAGTATGTAATGCCCCTATCGAGGCACATAGCGTATCATTAGAAGCGTATGTAATGCCCCTATCGAGGCACATAGCATATCATTAGAAGTGTATGTAATGCCCCTATCGAGGCACATAGCATATCATTAGAAGCGTATGTAATGCCCCTATCGAGGCACATAGCATATCATTAGAAGCGTATGTAATGCACCTATCGAGGCACATAGCATATCATTAGAAGCGTATGTAATGCCCCTATCGAGGCACATAGAAAATCATAAGAAGAGTATGTAATGCCCCTATAGAGGCACATAGCATATCATTGGTAGTGTATGTAATACACCTATCAAGGCACATAGCATATCATTAGTAGTGTATGTAATGCGCCTATCGAGGCACATAGCATATCATTAGAAGTGTATGTAATGCACCTATCGAGGCACATAGCATATCATTAGAAGCGCATCTAATGCCCCTATCGAGGCACATAGCATATCATTAGAAGCGCATGTAATGCCCCTATCGAGGCACATAGCATATCATTAGAAGCGCATGTAATGCCCCTATCGAGGCACATAGTATATCATTAGAAGCGTATGTAATGCCCCTATCGAGGCACATAGCATATCATTAGAAGCGCATGTAATGCCCCTATCAAGGCACATAGCATATCATTAGAAGCGCATGTAATGCCCCTATCGAGGCACATAGTATATCATTAGAAGTGTATGTAATGCCCCTATCGAGGCACATAGCATATCATTAGAAGTGTATGTAATGCCCCTATCGAGGCACATAGCATATCATTAGAAGCGTATGTAATGCCCCTATCGAGGCACATAGAATATCATTAGAAGCGTATGTAATGCCCCTATCGAGGCACATAGCATATCATTAGAAGTGTATTTAATGCCCCTATCGAGGCACATAGCATATCATTAGAAGCGTATGTAATGCCCCTATCGAGGCACATATCATATCATTAGAAGCACATGTATTGCCCCTATCGAGGCACATAGCATATCATTAGAAGCGTATGTAATGCCCCTATCGAGGCACATAGCATATCATTAGAAGCGCATGTAATGCCCCTATCGAGGCACGGAGGCGCATAGCTTATCATTACAAGTATATGAAATGCGCCCAACGCATACTTGTAATGCGCCTAACACATACTTCTAATGCGCCTAACACATATACACTTGTAATGATGTGCTATGCGCCTCAATAGGCGCATTTCATTATGGAGGCGCACAGCGCTTCATTTTTTGGCGCATTACAATGTGTCGGTGCCTGCGTATAATGCGCCTAGTTTTGGTGTACGACAGTTCACTTACATCCAAAATATGGCGTCAAAAGCGGTTTTAGCGCAATATAGACCAAAAAAATGTCGCCCTAAAGTTTAAAACATTCCCCCCTTTTCCCATTTTACAGGAAAAATGTAAACATTGTTATCACCACATCTGTAAAACCCCGATCTATTCATATATAACCTGATATATGCCGCATGATGAACGGTTGTTTTCCCTCCTCAAAAATTGGAACAAAAACGGAGCAAAAAAAAATCACAGGTATCCAAAAATGGTACCAATAAAACCGCACTTCAGCCCGCAAAAAACAAGCCCTGATACAGCCCCATAGAGGGTAAAATAAAACACTTATCGACCTCAGAAAATGGTATTGTAAAGCTAATTAATAAAATCAAAAAGCCTAAAACATCAGCGTCGTAGATGTGGCGCCTCCAAAAAAAGATGGTGCAGTTGTGTTTTTTCCCCATTTTACCAGGTTGGGGCGGGCACAGCTCTGGGCACCATGTATCTGGTCAGGACTGGAGCGGCTTCAAAATGCCTTGTCCCAGCCCTGCATTTAGGTGATCATGTGACGTAACTTATTCTTACCTGGCTGAGAGGGGGTAAAGGGAACACTATGTAACCCGGGCTGACGCGCTATACACATACAGAGGAAGATGTAGTGGGTGAGACGTCACATGAAGAAGAGGGCGCAGCTGGAATCAAGAGGAATCTTTACATGTTTAGCCTCAGTGAAATTAGATTCTCCGCACATGTAACTACCACCAAGATACAACTCTCCTCCTCCATAAAGAAATGCAGACATTGTATAGGTGGTTTATGTAGTGACCTCATTCTTTGCACGCCACTTTTTGAGTCTCCCTTGTCAGAGCCGTCTTAACAGCATTATGGGCCCCTGGGCAGAGCACTGCAGTGGGCCCTGTCCACATACATGACATCCCACTTGT
The DNA here is from genome assembly GCA_025379985.1 of Phyllomedusa bahiana. Taxonomy (NCBI): domain Eukaryota; kingdom Metazoa; phylum Chordata; class Amphibia; order Anura; family Hylidae; genus Phyllomedusa; species Phyllomedusa bahiana. Next base: position 31,886 of record JAODAL010035658.1, read on the forward strand.
CCATTCCTCGAGACCCCTCAAGCACACCCATATTATCACGCCACTTATGTCTGGGAACCGCCAGCCTGCACCCTCTACAAGACTATTTAGCAGGGCAGGAAGCCTTTGGCTCCCTTCTCGTAAAAACACACAAACAGTTAAAAAACAGTTAAAAAAGCAAAGTCAACAGAGGGATCCATGGTAGGTTTCTTGTATTCCTGGGACATATATACACCACTTGGGGCCCCCATATTTTTGGGGCCCCCAGGCAATTGCCTAGTGTGCCCAATGGAAAAGATGGCCCTGTCCCTTGTGTTCTGCTCATTAAAGGGGTTGTCTCACTACAGGGATTGCTGCTTTTTATGTTAAAGATCTTGCAAAAAGAAGTCACTTTGCAATATGTGTCCATAACCAGTGTCCGACCTATTCCTAGATATTCCCTCTTGTATAGGCTGCACCTGCTCCTTAGGTCACTATAGCTACAGACCTGTTTGAGCTATCCTTAAAGGCTGCCAGCGCTGGTTGCTATAGCTACAGACCTGGCTTCTACTGCAGCCTAGTAGAAGCCAGTAAACACGGCCCTGAATTCAAAATGAAACCAAGAAAACTGGACTGAGGTGAGAGGAATCAATGTAGTGAGACAACCCCTTTAAGTATGCCAGTGGTGTGCCCAGAACAAAACCAACTGTGTCCCTATCTCGGATATTTCCTGAGTCAGCTACAGTTAGGTGCCCTGACATCCTTATGCCTAAACTGCAGTTTGGGCATTGGATGACACTGTTATTTGGGTACTGTATAGCACTGGTATGAGAGCACTGTATTGGATTGCTATTTTGGCACCACAGAGCTGTATTAAACTGTTATGGGGAGAATTTGTATCATTGCTATTTGGGCACTCTATGTACTGATTTTGCACTCTATGGGGCTGTTATTTGGGAACTATATAGACTTATTTAGGCACTCTGTTAGGGTATGTTCACACGGCGTAATTTCGGTGCGCATTTTGCCGCGTATTTGCACTCTAATACAAGCTGAAATTACGGTAATCCATAGTTGTCATAGAGAACTATGGATTACGTCTCCTCTCCCTGCTCGTAGAATACGATCATATTGTGCGAGCGGGGAGATAAGTGACATGTCAATTATTAGCAGCGAATACGCGCTACGAGTAATGAATGTCAATGGGGCTGGCGAGTAGCCGGCCCCCCTGCGATGGGGAGACACGGTGTACTGTATGCGCCGCAGTACATCGTGTGAACATACCCTTAGGTGGCGCTGCAGAGTACCAGCTCTTTTCCCATGAGCCTTTTAGAATATATTGAAATTTCAGTGGAGCAGCCAAGACATAGAAGTCTCCATAATGCAGGAAAAAAGAAGGAAACCAGCTCACCCGTAGTAGATATGATCAGCACGGACTGCACAGGCACATGCAGAAGCTCCAAAATAGAAAAGTAGAAATGTCCAGCTGAAATGGAAGGTGAATAAAATCCATGTTTATTTAGAGATGAATAAAATAATGACAGTCAGGATAAAACACACTTACGCGTTTCAGGCCCCAAACATACTGGCCCTTAGTGGTAGCATTTATCAAACACTAGGGCACTGTTCACACAGGGTGCATCTGCCGTGTCTCACCAATGCATACTTTACCATGCTGGTAACACCGAAACACTTTCAGTGCAGGGTGTCGAAAGAGTTAATCGTTCCATGAGAGGAGGTGATCATAGAAGGAAACTTTTAAATAGTGAATCCTTCTGGATCTTTACCGTAAATGGGTTGTCTCACTACATTGATTCATCTTACCTCAGTCCTGTTTTCTTGGTTTCATTTTGAATTCCGGGTTATACTGGCTTCTACTAGGCTGCAGTAGAAGCCAGGTGTGTAGCTATAGCAACCAGTGCTGGCAGCCTATCATGAGAGATCGAACAGGTCTGTAGCTATAGCGACCAGCGCTGACAGCTTATCATGAGAAATTGAACAGGCCTGTAGCTATAGTGACCTGAGGAGCTGATGCAGCCCATACAAGAGGGGATATCTAGGAATAGGTAGGACACTGTTAATGGACATATATTGCAAAGTGACTTGTTTTAACAAGATCTTTAACATAAAAAGCAGCGATCCCTGAAGTGAGACAACCCCTTTAAAAACTCGTTTGTCATGTTGTCTAAACAGTAGACAAGATTTGATTCCACAATATTGAACTTTATATATTGTTATTTCATCTACGTTCTACTGTTTTCTTTGTCTTGTTTGTTTTCACTCTGTTTGAAACATGTGTATATTGTTGGGTAATTATCTCAGATATATAGGTGTGTGTATATTCACTTTTTAGGGTGCTTTCACACGGTGCATTTTTGACACGTTTATTGACGCGTTTTTTGTTGTTTTTTTTTAACGTGTCAAAAACACGTCCAAAAACGCGTCAAAAACGTAGTGTGTGAAAGCACCCTTACTATGCTACGACGAAGGGCCAGTATGTTTTGGGTCTGAAACGCGTAATATGTGTTTTATCCTGTCATTATTTTGTCTCTCAATAAACGTGGATTTTATTTACCTTCAACTTCAGTTGGACATTTCTACTTTTCTATATAAGTCTCCATGCACCTACCTGGTGCCTCTTTTTTGACCTATCTCTAGACAACCTTCTAACCAACCAGCATTCTGCTGTATACTGATGAGGGACAAACACCCTAAGGGTATGTTCACACGGTGTAATTGCGGCGCGTACAGTAAGGCCACAATTACGCCGGGTGATTTGGGAGTCGCGCTGATCAGCATCTCCCATTGCATTACTCGCGCCACGTAATAGCCGCGAACAATTGACGTGTCACTTATCTCCCCATGCGTACAGTACGATCGTATTGTCCGAGTGGGAAGAGGAGGCGTAATCCATAGTTATCTATGAGAGCTGTGGATTACCATAATTATGGGGCGCATCTCGCTCGTATTAGAGCGCAAATACGCTACGAAATGCAACCCAAAATTACCCCGTGTGAACATAGCTTTAACCCCTTAAGCCGAACGCCTGAAATGTAGTTAATTGCCAGAACATTTTTTTAGTTTTTGCCTCCTTGCGTTTTAACAGTTGTAACTTATTTTTTCAATGACGCACTTGAATGAGGCCTCGTTTTATTCGAGACGAGTTGTACTTTATGGGGGAATAGTCTAAGTTCACTTATAAATAATTGCAGACTTTTTATTTATTTTTTTTAAACTTTTTTTTTGTTTTTTTACATTTTTTTTTTACACCATTCACATTTCACATGTAATAACTTGTTAGATTAATTCTACAGGTTATTACGCTCGTGTGGATACCTAATATGTGTAGGGTTTGTGTGTGTGTGTAATATATGCACAATTATTTTTCATTAAATATTTATTTTTATTTTATTATTTATTTTTCTATTCATTTTTTTTAACACTTTTTATGTTTTTTACTTTTTTAAAAACAAAAAAATCCCATGAAGGGAGAACGGTTTTACATTTTATTTTTTTTTACACTTGGTAATGTATTAGCATATTCATATATGCCAATACATCGTAATCTGTGTCAGTCTGACACAGGCAGCCATCAGGACAGCACACAGTCTGCCCTGATCACTGGTTTGTTACACAGACAGTCCTCGGGTTACTCTAGGTCCCCAGGGCTGACTGTGCAGCCGTTCCCCGGGCTCTGTCGGGTCACCGGGAGTCTCGATCACCCGACAGAGCAGGGAAACCCCTTTGATTGCGCTGCGGTGACGATCCACCGCAATCAAAGGGTTAAAGCACCGGGGAGCAGAGGTTTCCTCCGCTCCCCGGTGCTCGCAGGAGATGCTCTGGGATCAGGGCTGTGTAGTACAGCCCCGATCTCAGCGCAGCTGTGGCGCCCGGAGCCGCAAACCCCCATGTCTGCAGTGACGCCAAAAGTTAAGGAGTTAAACAGGTGTCTGCAGATACCATTTTCTGGGTGACTTACCTCCATGGTCGTCATCTTGGATGACAATGCTATAAGTTAAGACAACAATTGAGACAAAACTACTGTCAATCTCAGCCGTGATCTGTGGCCGGGTCTGGACTTCCTTTGATAAGATTCAGACCTGACGTTTACCATGATAGACTTTCTGGCTACAAGACCTGACGATAACCTAAAAAATCTAACCCGGCAAATCAACTTTTCCACAGAATGTTCACCATCAGTTAGGGCATTTTTGGATACGATTTGGGATCTGTGTTGGATCCAAAAATCACATCCAAAAACGTAGCATCAATGGGATCCAACATGTATCCAACAGGCAGCTCTGTATTTGGATGCATTTTGGCTGCAGCAGGATCGCACCCTATAGTTTATTATAGAGGCAGCTGTGTGTTTGGATGCGTGTTGGATACAGCAGGATCGCTCCCTATAGTTTATTATAGGGCTCCTGCTGCATCTTCTGGACCAGGAATTGACATGTCAAAGACGGATCTGATTGAAGCAGCAATTATTCATTATTTATTTTAGAGCGCCATTGATTCCAGGGCGTTGTACATTTGAGGGGGAACAACATACATAACATGTCAAATGAGTACAATGATAACGATGAATGACTTACAACTGGTACAGAAGGAGAGAGGACCCTGCCCGCGAGGGCTTACAATCTACAAGGAGGAGGAGAGAGACAGGAGGTGAGGGGAAGACATATTTGTGGGGTAGCACAGTGGCTGCTGGGTTATTGTAGGTTATAGGCAAGCCTGAAGAAATGGGTTTTCAGGTTGCTTTTGAAGCTGGTGAAAGTGGAGGAGAGTCTGATGGGTTGAGGCAGTGAGTTCCAGAGTGTGGGTGAAGCACGAGAGAAGTCTTGGAGACGGTTGTGTGAGGAGCTGATAAGAGGAGAGCAGAGCAGAAGGTCCTGTGAGGAGCGGAGAGTGCGTGAGGGGAGATATTTGGAAATTAGGGCAAATATGTATGGAGGGGAGAGGTCATGGAGAACCTTGTAGATCAGGGTTAGTAACTTGAACTGAATTCGCTGGGCAATGGCAGCCAGTGAGGGATTGGCAGAGGGGAGAGGCAGAGGAGTAGCGAGGAGAGAGGTGGATAAGACGGGCAGCAGAGTTAAGGATGGATTGGAGGGGAGCGAGGGTGCTAGCTGGGAGGCCACTGAGAAGGAGTTGCAGTAGTCTAGGCGGGAGATGACAAGGGCATGGACCAGCGTTTTTGTAGAGTCGAAGTTGAGGAATTAGCGGATTCGGGAGATATTTTTCAGGTGGAGGCGGCAGGTGGATGTGAGGGTTTGGATGTGTGGTTTGAAAGATAGAGCAGAGTCTAGGATTACCCCAAGACAGCGGACTTGCGGGACCGGTGAGAGTGTAGAGCCGTTGACTGAGATAGAGAGATCAGGGGCAGGGGTAGAGTTGGACGGTGGAAACATGATGAGTTCTGTTTTCTCTACATTTAGTTTTAGGAGACGGGAGGAGAAGAAGGAGGAAATGGAGGACAGACAGTCAGGGATCCGGGAGAGTAGAGAAGTGACATCTGGGCCGGAGATGTAGAGTTGGGTATCATCAGCATACAGGTGGTAATGAAAGCCATGTGAGGCTATGAGCTGACCGAGGCCAAGGGTGTAGATAGAGAAGAGTAGTGGGCCCAGGACTGACCCCTGAGGGACAACGACAGAGAGAGGCCAGGGGGAGGAGGTGGAGCGAGAATGAGAGACGCTGAAAGTCCGATCAGTGAGGTACAAGGAGATCCAGGAGAGGGCCAAGTCCGTGATGACGAGGGAGACGCATAGGCGATCCCTCATCTGAACGCCGATGTGTTTTTACATTGCGAACAGTGTAAAATCACACTGCTCATTGCTAGATGCATCCGTCTAGACGGATCAAGACACGCATCTAAAAGCCTATGTTCACACGGACCCAACACGCCGTGTGAGCAAACCCCTACCCTTATCACAAGAATGCCCCGATGGCCAGACCTGGCCTTTTAGCCATCCAAAGTTTCTAGCATAGAACCAGCCTTAGTTGAGCGCATCATTTATGAGACAACAAAAGAGCAAAAATTATGGATGCTGCGGACCCGTAAATTACAGAGCTGCCGCTATGAATACGTCTAATGAGCTTTTCTGTGTCATCATTAGTGTCAGCACAAATTAGCGCAATGGATCTTTTGTCTTATGATCAAATATTTACCCTTTAGTTAAATGTAAATGTATCTGAAGACATTTTATATGCTTGTTTATTCAATCATCGTACAAGTAGGAAGACATCTAAAGACCTGCACTCATATATTATGTATCAGGTAATATTCAGGATAAGCCGCCCTGTGTGTACATGAGGAGCAGTGCTATTTAAAGCAGTTTATAGTTTTCACTTGTCCCTGAGCTAACGGATGCACACTAGCTGCTATGATGTCTCCCATACACTGCACACACAGAAGAGCAGATCCTGCCTCCTATATCTTTACAGTAGAATAGTTGCTATGATGTCTCCCATACACTGCACACACAGAAGAGGAGATCCTGCCCCCTATATCTCTATAGGAGACTAGCTGCTATGATGTCTCCCATACACTGCACACACAGAAGAGGAGATCCTGCCCTCTATATCTCTATAGGAGACTAGCTGCTATGATGTCTCCCATACACTGCACACACAGAAGAGCAGAACCTGCCCGCTATATCTCTATCGGAGACTAGCTGTTATCATGTCTCCCATACACTGCACACACAGAAGAGGAGATCATGCCCCCTATATCTCTATAGGAGACTTGCTGCTATGATGTCTCCCATACACTGCACATACAGAATAGGAGATCCTTCCATCTATATTTCTATAGGAGACTAGCTGCTATGATGTCTCCAATGCACTGCACCCACAGAGAAGATCCTCAACCGCTATATCTCCATAGGAGAATAGTTGCTATGATTTCTCCCGTACACTGCACACACAGAAAAGGAGATCATGCCCCCTATATCTCTATAGGAGACTAGCTGCTACGATGTCTCCCATACACTGCACACACAGAAGAGGAGACCCTGCCCCCAATATATCTATAGGAGACTAGCTGCTACGATGTCTCCCATACACTGCACATACAGAAGAGGAGATCCTGCCCACTATGTCTCTATAGGAGACTAGCTGCTATGATGTCTCCCATGCAGTGTGTACACAGAAGAGGAGATCCTGCCCCTATATCTCTATAGGAGACTAGCTGCTATGATGTCTCCCATACACTGCACATACAGAATAGGAGATCCTGCCCTCTATATTTCTATAGGCGACTAGCTGCTATGATGTCTCCAATACACTGCACACAGAGGAGGAGATCCTGCCCCTATATCTCTATAGGAGACTAGTTGCTCTCGGGGCCACCAGCGGCCCGCCATATCCAGGGATCCACTGTTGGCTTCCCCAGCTCCCCCGTGGGCTAGTGAGCCTGCTGATACATTGTAGCAAACTATCAGCACAGGACAGATATATCTGCCAATGATGTATTTAGCTCACAGAGGATTGTCTAGGCTGGATGCAAGCTAACAAAATATTCAGATGTCAGAAGTATTAGGTCTGTATATCGTCTCAATCTTTGGACATACTGACAGCAAGCAGAGGTCCTACAGATGATGAAACATGTACCAAATATAGTGTCACCTCCATCCTATTAACTGTGACAGGGTGTGCCGGGAGCTCACAGCTAGAGGCCCTATCCGGTTGTGTTTTTGGCACTCAAGCCTATTGGATCAACCATGTTATTACATTATATTACATTATATTACATTATATTACAAATCTAGGGTTTCCCATGGGATAAGCGGCTTCATAGAATTGTTGCCACTTATCTAATGTATGAGGAGAGCTTTATTCATCATCCTGGTATCTGGAGGGTCCTCTTCACTGTATGATTGCTTCAGAAGCCACCGCAGCTAGGAGACATCTGAAGGGCACTTGAAGGGGAGGATAATTGGGAAAAAACTGCTTTGATATAAGGAGACTACGACACATTATACCTCGTGTATATGCAACAATGGGCAAACTGTTTATATAGAATCCAGTGCAAAATAAACCCCTGCACCAGGGGAGAGCACAGTTTACCCCAACCTGTGCCTCTCCAGCTGTTGCCAAACTGCAACTCCCAGCATGTCCTTACAGGGTATGCTCACACGATGTACTGTGGTCAGGGCCATCTTTTTCCATTGGGCACACTAGGCAGTTGCCCGGGGGCCCCACAACTATAGGGGCCCAAGTGGTGAATGTATGTCACAGGAATACAAGAAACATACCCTGGATCGCTTGGTTGGCTTTGCTTATTTAATTGTTTGTATGTTTTTAGGATGTGCAAACAGTTAAAACCTTTGTGGAGAATGGAGCCAAAGGCTCCCTGCCCTGCCATTCAGTCTTGTAAGCTGCAGGCTGCCGGTGTCCAGATATAAGTGGCGTGATAATATGGGAGTGCTTGAGGGGGGCTTGAGATATGGCCAAGTGTGATGTCATGTATTTAGGCAGGGCCCATTACAGTGCTCTGCCCAGGGGCCCATAATTCTGTTAAGACATCTCTGACTGTGGTGCATACAGTACATGTTGCAGTACATCGTGCGTTTCGGGAGCTCGTGCTAATATGCGCGTACTCCCGCCTGCCCCAATGACATTCATTACTCGCGGCGCGTATTCGCCTCGAATACCATATTTTTCGGACTGTAAGACGCACCGGACCATAGGACGCACCTATCGTATTTTTCGGACTTTAAGACGCACCGGACCATAAGACGCACCTACCTTATTTTTCGGACTTTAAGACGTACCACCATTTTCCTCCCAAAATTTGACGGAAAAAAAGTGCGTCTTATAGTCCGAAAAATACGGTAATTGATATGTCACTTATCTCCCCGCGCGTACAGTATGATCATAGTGTACACCCGGGGAGAGGAGGCGTAATCCATAGTTCTCTATGAGAACTATGGATTACCGTAATTTCGCCGCGCATCTCACCCGTATTAGAGCGCAAATACGCGGCGAAATGCATGCCGAAATTACCCCATGTGAACATACCCACAGCCACCGCCATGGAGACCCGTACCCAAAGGTCAAGCTATGAGTAGGACCAATACTATAATGCAACACAAACTTAACCCCTTCTCACTACAGGAATTTTAATACATCACGTTCCTTTCCCTCATCCTCCCAAGAGCCATAACTTTTTTTACATAGAATTATGGGGCTTGTTATTTGCGGGACAAGATGTACTTTTTAATGGCACCATTGACCATACCATATAATTTTATAATTTTCCGGGAAATCCCCCCCCAAATTTTTTTGTGTGGTGTGGAACGTGAAAAAATGCAATTGCGTCAATTTTTCCAGGGATTCATTTCTAAGTAGTTCACTCTTTAATATAAATGATGTGTTTTCCGTATTCCGTAGGTCGGTACGATTTCGGCGATATCAAATATTTCTACTTTCCTAGTTATGTTTTAGTACTTTTTAGAAAACTTATTTTTTTAATTTGTGTTGCAGCGCCATTTTTTGCGACCATTCGCTGCGACCATTAACTGTTTATTTTTTCATCTATGGATTTGAGGGAGGGCTCTTTTTTTTGCGGGTTGAAGTGTAGTTTTTATTATTTAATTACATTTTTTCCGAATCCGCCCCGAAGAGCTTACAAAATGGCCAAAATTTTCAAAAAACAGCGCCACCCCTTTCCACAGGTTGTGTGAGGTATTACATCTCAGTCTTATTCACTTGAATGGAGCTGAGCTGCAATACCAGGCACAGTCCATGGGCGCGTGTGGAGCCGTTTGTCATGTTTTTCTAATCTTAAGCCATTTTTAATTCTCCTATTGCTTTGTCTTATTGCTCTCGTATTGTAAATCTCTTCAGCCCCCTGATAAGACGGGTCCTTTACATAACAATCATATTAAAGGGTGTGAAATGACTCTGTCTAATTCCATCAAGTGGGTGTTAAGCCAGCATGCTGCAGATAGCAGGAATCAAGCTGTGAGAGTGCACTTGGCGCACACCATCATTTCACCTTTACAAGAATAGTAAGAACACTGTTTGCTGTAATTGGACGCACATTAACCCCTGAGGGGGAGCGGCAGGATCTGTCACAGGGAAGGAGCAAGAGACTCCCTGCCGGTGCAGCAACTAAAGGGTTACCCCAACTCCAAAATACACAGGATTCTTGGAAGCCATCCTGACATTGTCTTAGTCATCCCAATTGTGTACTATCATGTGAACAAACACTAGCCCACATACCTGAACGCTAACCCAGATACAATAATAGCTCAGCTGCATCAAGGGCCGCAACCGCTTCTGTTGTGTCTAAAACCGCCATATGCATTACACTTCTGTCTGTGGATCCCAACATTTTTAGTGTAGTGACTCCAGGCACCCTGTGGTATCCAATCATGGAAAGCATGTGAGCGATATATGGTAGCATTATTTGAATATTGTATGGAGTTATTGGGGAATTGTATAGTGGTATCATTTAAAAACTGCATGTACAGACAAAGACAGGCGCACCTCGCGTAATATTATAACATACTTATCAAAACAGATGATGGGTATTGAAAATTGCTCACCTAGTACGGTTGTACGATTATGGTTACTGGATCTTCGAGCGCCGTGTTTTTGGTCCGTACTCACCCTGTTTTTTCTAGGTTCAAGTAAACTTAAAAACTGCATGGAGGTATTTGGGCATCATATGGCAGAATTATATCAACACTGTATAAGGCATCTGGCTACTGGATGGTGGTATTATTTGACTACTGTTTGATGGTTTTTGAGCATTACATGATGGTATTATTTAAATGCTGTATGGAGGTATTGGGCCATTGTATGGTGGTATTATATCAGTACCGTAG
>JAODAL010035659.1:0-42679 GCA_025379985.1 Phyllomedusa bahiana
TCCCCACACTCTGTCATTGTGCCACGTCTGACCTCATGCTGCTGCTGTGGCGCTGCCTTGCCTAAAACTATGTCAGTGCCACCGTAAACCTCTCATTTTTTGCCACCTCCGAATGTCTTTGGGGCCACTGTCTGACCTCATGCTGCTGGCAGCGCTGTCACCCCCACTCTGTCACTAATTTTGCCACCTGAGCCTCACTTTTTTTTTTTCCAGCTTTCTCGGGCAGGACTTTATCAGGCAACTTTCCCCTCTTCATTTTTTGGTCATTTTTTCCCCTCTTAAAGTGTCCCAGGGAATTTTATAGTGAAGCAATTCTAAAGCGCGGCAGCCCAGTGCGTGTCAACTAAAACACAACATTGTATGAAGACCAAACCAAGCTCCCCTGCCTATTAACAGGGCACAACGTTCTACAGCACCCTGTGGGGCTCGGCACCTGGAATGGGGTTTTTTTAACGGTTTCGTCCCAAGTAATTCGGAACGAAGTTATTTTTTGCCGAGAAATTCGGCGAAGTGAACAAAACGAATTTCGGGAAATTCGTCCATCTCTAGTCTACATCTATTTGAACATCATAACTATAATCTGTGAGATTTAGATCATTCATAGATATTAGGACACCAAGTAACGGGATACGCTGGTGAGGGAGGGGATATATGTAAACGATCCAGAAAGTCATTTTTATTCATTTTGCTTGGCAGTTGCTAATGTAAAAAGCCCAGATGGAGTTCTTCTCTTTCCCTTCCCCTGTAGCGAAGATATAAGGCCAGAGAAACAGGCAGACAGTACATGCATTGTGACTTGGTTAGTCCCTTCCCCAAGTGGCCTCACCCTTTTTATGCCAATGCCATCGCCGATCTAATTTTCACTTTTTTACAATGAACACATAAGCCATTCGGGTTTCCTTCGCCCTAACTGATGTGGGTGTCTTCAGTAGCAACAGTTACGGGCCATCACTGAGGTTTCCAGATTCTCCTACAATCTTCTTCACCACCAATTCTCCAGGTTATAGGTGATGAATTTCAGTAATCTTTTGTGGATCTGGTAAGGAAGAGAAGACTTTCCAGCAAATTAATCTTGCCCCGTGAACTGGTAACATAGCCGTTGAGAAGCACTGGCCATGTAATTTTGAGGAAAAAAAACCCGTGATTGCTTTCCCCGCCAAACAAATCTCATATGGGGAAAATCCGCCCCCTTTGGGGTATGTCTCATTGCAAAGAGGGCTTGTGGTAAGGTTTACCCAAGTATGTTTGCTCACAGATTTTAGCTATTTTGTATTTCCAAGTACCATTTGCTCTCTTAACTTTCCCAGAAGATTGTGGGTGACAAGGAGTGTGGAGGTGTTGGTTGATTTGTAACCCTTTTAACAGTCCTGCAAACACTTGAACTGTAAAATGAGTCCCTCAATTAGACTCCACTGTTTCAGGTAAACCAGATCTGCACAAAATTTCAGATATCAACTTTTTAGATGTCACACTTGCTGTTGCCTTGGCAACAGGCCAGACCTTTACCCATGAGAAAAACATGTCTACACACCAAGACATACCAACAGATCCTTCATTTGGGTAGCTGGATGTGGTCTATGTGTAATGCTTGGAATGGATAGTCAGACATTTTGCGTGGTTTGTGCTTAGCACAGATCAAACACTTTTACACCACTCTACTGCAAACTGTGGCAGATCTGGTGTAACCCAAAATTTACTTATGCTAGCATTCATTCCCCTTTTTAGAAACATGAGAAGGGAGACGAGATAAATTGGCTAGAATAGGATACAGAACTGGAGGTGCACACTCGACCATCCTTATGCTTTCAAACACCATTTTCTGGTTTGCAGCCAGCATTTCTCCATTTGCAGCTTGTTTGTGGACCAACTTGATTTTGGAGAGATTTTAAAATGTTCATTGTCAAATTCTCCATGTTTTTTAAAGACTCTTGTAAAATCAGTACAGCTGCCTTGTTGTTATTACCCATAGTGATAGGATCTTTGGTTCGCTGATATGCTTGGCATTTTATCACAGCTATACCTTTTAACAATTTTATCTTTTTAAGCAAATCTTGAATGAGATCTGTATGTTTCACCCTTGTTCCAGTGGATGTCGGGAAACCTTTGTGTTCCACAGGAAGCCAAAATCATGTAAGACTCCATAAGGATAACAGAAGTCCGTGTATATGTTTACAGTCTTTCCCTCTGCCAGTTCACATGACTTAATCAAGGATATCTAAATGGAACAAATAGGTTGTATAGACAATGGTATGTATTTGCCACAGTATGTGCAGTAAAATAGATGCTGCAAGGAATATGTGCACAAGCACAATGATAAATGCAGTACAGTACTGGATATAGGAGTCCAGAGGCATAAGACGCTAACCTGACGTCCGGGGATCTAGAGCACAGCGTCTATATTCTCCAAAAAAGTTTGTCATAAGAAAACATTTATTGAGTATGTACTCTGGCACATCATGTTGTATTAAGATTTTGATCCTTTCCATCTGATTTGTAATAAAATAACTCCTTTGATTAATAAATCACTTGTTAAACGGTGTGCAGTGGATTTTTCTAGATAATTACAGAACCTTTGTGTCTTTCCATTTTTGCACCCATATATACTCCTATGCCTAGGGTGTGTGTAACCATTTATCTATAGATTTTAATCAAGGAAAGCAACTCCGCACTCTGTGCAGAATGTATACCAGGGTCAAGGGATTCAGCGTAAATAATGGAGATGTCATCTGCTACAGCAAATCCTGCAGCATACCCTCCCTCTGGTTTCTGCAATCTAAACCCATCCACGTAGAGGGTCATCTTAACATCTGGAAGGGATTCATCCAGAACAGGATTGGGAGAAGTGTAGAAATGTTCCACTTCCTGCTCACAATCATGTCCTGGGTTCTGCCAATCACAGTCATTGTGGAGTGGCAGAAGGGTAGCTGGATTTAATACACTGCACCTACGTATTATGATGTTAGATGATGCAAGTAATCTGGCAGTCTAGAGGTGTCTAGTGATCAGGCTGTGGAAGACTGCTTGTACAGCATGAGGAACCATGAGGAAAAGTTGATTCCCAAGGACAATGTCAGCTGTTTTGTCAACTAACATTGCTGTTGCAGCTACTGATTTCACACAAGGAGCTTCTGCTGAGATCAGAGAATACAGTTTGTCACTGCAGTACCCCAGTGGCTTCTGTTTCCCACCATATTTTTGGGTAAGCACTCCTGAAGCCTGTCCCTCATGTTCATGACAGAACATATAGAATGGCTTGTTGTAATTTGGGAGTGCTAATGAAGGCACACTAAGTATCGCAGCTTTTAGCTTGTCCACAGCCTCTTTCCTCATCAGACCACTTTATGCGCTCAGTTTGAGTAGTCAGAGCATATAGGGGAGCAGCGAGTTGAGACGTGTTTGGTATCTATTGTCTGCAGTACTCGACTAGTCCCAAAAAGGCCCTGAAATGTTTGGCATCCTGTGAGTATGGTGCCCTCTGTATCACAGAGACCCCATCTGAAATAATATATCTTGCTTCCCTCAGCACCTGAGTGGGACGGTAAAGAAACAGTTGTTTTTAATTGGATATTTGTTTCCTGGACCCAGGATTGTGGAGGAAAAACTTCTTTGACTTTATTTCTATGTTGGTTAACATACTCTAAGGCCTTTTGAGGGGAATTTTACTGTTCAGATGGATTTAATGGCAGGATGAGTTTGCTGCAGATGGCAACAGTGTCAATCTGACCTGCTAAGCCTTATTATCTGCAGCAAATCTCTCCATGTGGGATTGTAACTGATCACAGTGTGGTACAACTCATTTACAAACCCATATGGGTTGTTTCTTGGCTCAGGGACATATGAAATGAACACCTTCATCTCTCCAGGACTTATTCTTCTATCCTGTTGGCCACCTGTGACTTGGGTCTCAACATATGATGGGGGTGGTTGAGCAAATGTTCGTGGCGGATCTCTAATTGGGTAGACTGTGGTTAAGCCAGTGAAAACTTTAGGTCTGGCTCCTGTGTCTACTGGGGATCCCTGAGTACTCAAGTAAGGATTCTCCATGTTGTTCATGATGGGCTCCACCAGCGATATAGTCAAATGCTCCATTTACTCTGCCTCCTCCCCATCTGCTTCAGATTATCCCTTATCTGACTGACTTTCTCCTGCTACTTTTGCCTTGGTTTCTACGGTAAAAATTACCTAGGGAGTTTTGTTTCCAGTTGGATTCCACCATCCATATATTCAAAGGTGATACCTCATCTGGCTCTGTGATCTTTGATTTACAATCGTTATAGAGATCTACCAAGCGGGATAATTCAAAGGTTCCCTCATTAGGAATCCCAAAATCCAATCCCCTAGTCAGTTTTACCATTTTGGTAAATGTTTGCTGACCCATGTGCCATACTCCTTCCGTGGGGTGGAAGGAGTCTTAGGATGGCTGTCACAGATGGTGGTAGTGGATCCGCTGGACCACCGCAAGCGATGGTGTAAGCTGCACCAGGGAGCAGAGTCTAAGTAGAACCCGGTATTCACCAGAGCCCGCCGCAAAGCGTGATGGACTTGATGCGGCGGGAAACTACCAGGTCGCTTCCACTGGCGTGACTTGCTTGCGGCGGCGGCCAAGGCAGTGCGTGGTACAAAATCGTGAGACGTAGGCGTAGTTGGGGACAGGCAGGAGGTTAGGGCAGGTGGCAGAGGTTCGTGGTCGAGAAACGGGAGCGTAATGGTTCGATACACAGTAGACAGAACTAGATGCAGGAAATTCTTTCTCTAAAGGCTGTAGGGCACTAAAGATCCGGTGGGGGCGTTCCGGAATGAAGGAACTTATATAGGGTCAGCGGCCCGCCTTACCCAATAATCGGTGCGCTGGCCCTTTAAATCTAAGAGAGCCGGCGCGCACGTGTCTAAGGAGCGGGGATGCGCGCAACAGCCGGCAGGGAAGTCGCGGGGATGCGGGAGCATGGGCAGGTAAGGAATGCCGTTCAGGGGAGCGAGTGTGTGCGCGGCCAGGGGCACGGACGGCGGCGCCGTTGTCACGGGACGCCGGAGGGGCCACAGCAGCACGAGTGCGCCCGCAGCCCGGGCAGGGGGCTGCGATCCCACTCATGACAGTACCCCCCCTTAGGCCTCCCCCTCTTTCTGGATCGGAGGAACCTCAACACGAGTCCGTGGTCCAAGATGTTCTCCTCCGGCTCCAAGATCTCTCCTCTGGCCCGAATCCCTCCCAATCAACAAGAAAATGCCATCTTCCCCTAACCGATTTCATAGCCAGGATCTCCTTAACTGCAAGTATGTTGGAGGCTACGGCTTCAGGAGAGGGGGGGGACGACTTTTCTGGAAAAACGGTTCAGCACGACCGGCTTCAGAAGGGATACATGAAAAGAATTTGGGATCCGCATGGTGGGTGGGAGCCGGAGCTTGTAGGCCTCAGCACCTCACAGGGCCCCAGGCATGGCCCAAGCTTGTAGCTGGGTATTTTCAGCCGGACGTTTTTGGCGGACAGCCAAACCTTGTCTTCTGGCGCAAAGGTCAGAACAGGTCTCCTTTTCTTGTCCGCCTGAGTTTTCATGCGGACAGCCGCACGCTGTAGGGACCGACGAGTCTGCTCCCAAATGGCAGATATGTCGTGAACCATGGCATCCACTGAGGGAACCTCGGAGGAGGAGGGCAGAGGGAGAGGAGGGCGGGGGTGCCGACCATAGACTACAAAGAAGGGAGACGCGCCCAAAGCTTCTGAGTCCAGCGAATTGTACGAGAATTCGGCCCAGGGTAGAAGGCTGGCCCAATCATCCTGGCGAGCCGAAACAAAGTGGCGTAAGTAGCTGCCCAGAATCTGATTGACCCTCTCTACCTGGCCGTTAGATTGCGGGTGGTACGCAGACGAGAAGTCTAACTTAACCTGCAATCGGGAGCAGAGTGCACGCCAGAACTTCGACACAAACTGAACCCCACGATCAGAAATGATGTGCCGGGGCAGACCGTGCAGGCGGAAAACATGTATAAAGAAGAGAGAGGCAAGACGAGGTGCGGATGGTAACCCGGGTAGAGGGACAAAGTGCGACATCTTTGAAAACCTATCAGTAATGACCCAAATCACGGTGTTACCCGAAGAGGGCGGAAGGTCGGTGATAAAATCCATCGCCACATGAGACCATGGAGTACTGGGAGTCGGCAAGGGTTGCAGCAGGCCGGATGGACTGTGGCGAGGTATCTTGTCCCGGGCACAAGTAGCACAGGCCTCCACAAAGTCTCTAGTATCTTTGGCCAGACTCGGCCACCAATAGATACGATCTTCGAGCCCAAAGAATGCCCAGCCATCAACGAGCAATGTCCCCAATTCAGGACCCTCATGCGCAGAGACGGACGAACGTAGGTCTTGCCGGGAGGTATCTGTTGAAGGAGGACTGGTGCCGCTTGAATCAAGCATTCGGGAGGTATAATGTGTTGGGGCTGAGGTTCCTCTCCAGTGATGTCCGATGCGCGAGAGAGGGCATCCGCCCTATTGTTCTTTTCCGCTGGATGGAAGTTGATCTGGAAGTTGAATTACGAGAAAAAGAGGGACCAACAAGCCTGCCAAGGGTTAAGGCGCTGGGCCGACTGGAGGTACTGGAGGTTCTTGTGGATCCGTGAAACCTCGAAAGGATGACGGTCCCCTCCAGGAGATGACGCAACTCCTCCAGGGCCATCTTGATAGCAGTAGGCTCCATCTCCAATACATGTTCCTCTCAGCCAGAGAAGTCTTGGAGAAAATCCAAACAAAGAAAAGAAACATCACTCTTTTAGTATTCACGATATACATCCACGGTATGATCAGTCTGGAGTTGTCAGCACGGCTCCGGCGCTACCACCTAAAAAATTTTAAAAAAAAAAACAAGGATGAACAGTTTGGCCTCCTCAAATCAGACCTGGCAGCAAGCTTCTTAAAAGCAAAATTTTCTTTTGAAAAGTAGATAATAAAGGTGCATGCAACAAAAATCCATATGACGACCAAACGAGAGACACAGAGCAACTAAGCCTGATTTGGTTGGAGACCCGAAACGCGTCGGTCCAACCAACCTGCAGGACTTAGCTTCTTGTGTGTCTCTGTTGTCGTCCCTAGGATTTTCTTAAAAGATGACCAACAACTGCCGTTAAGCTGGGCACTATACTAGTTCTTTTCCATAAACCTGAAGATACTTGCCTTTCTCAAGAAGAACTGCTCCAGGCATTTGAGGAGAGTCCCACCGATCATCCTTCGAAAAGTCTTGGAGAAACACCCGCAAGTGATGGTCTTCCCCTTGGAACCCTTCTGAGTAAGAACTGCTCCAGCACCCACCGAAGAGGCATCCACCTCCAACGAGACAGGTTTCTCTGGGTCAGGGCGTGACAAAATGGGTGCGGAGGCAAAGGCCATCTTCAAATCTGAGAAAGCTTTTTCGGTCTCCTGAAAGACCACGGGAGCATTACACAGGCCAAAGGGCATCACCAGGTATTCAAAGTGACCATCCCGGGTATTAAAATAGTCTTCCATTCATCACCCTCACGGATCCTGATGAGGTTGTATGCACCACGTAGGTCCAGCTTGGAAAAGATCTTGGCTCCTTGTAGTCGGTTGAAGAGTTCCGTGATTAGCGGCAAGGGGTACCAGTTTTTCATGGTAATCTGGTTCAGACCAAGATAGTCGATGCAGGGGCGGAGTGAACCATCCTTCTTATAAACGAAGAAAAAAACCGGCCCCGGCGGGTGAAGAGCCTTTTTGCAGGTTCTCACGGATATAGTCCGACATGGTCTGGGCCTCGGGCCTAGACAACGGGTAGACCCTGCCCCGAGGAGGACTGGTCCCAGGGATGAGGTCAATGGGACAGTCATAGGGGTGATGAGGTGGAAGAGATTCAGCCTGCTTCTCCGAAAAGACATCCACATAGTCCTGGTATTCGGCGAGAAGACCTGGCAGAGACCTGGTATGCCGTTGAGGAGGGGTGAGTCGCCATGGCCGAGGAACCGATAGACAGCGACTACGACAGTCGGGTCCCTAGTGCAGAACCTTCTCGGTTTTCCAGTTGAGCGTAGGGCCTCTGCAAAGTTTAGGGTCCCCTTCAAACTTGGAGGGTAAAGGTAACCGAAGCTTGGAACCCTCGGATACTGGCGGAGGCGTCGCCACGGGAGGAGAGGTCCACGGCTGTTGGTTAGCCAGGAGCTGCTGCAGCATGGCGGACAACTGATTCAGCTGCTGAGCTTGTTGCGCGAGTTGTTGCGACTGCTGAGCCACGATTGCGGTGAGGTCCGTATCACCAGATAAAGGCACCTTGGCGGGATCCATGGCCGGATCTTACTGTCACGGATGGTGGTAGTGGATCCGCTGGACCACCGCAAGCGATGGTGTAAGCCGTACCAGGGAGCGGAGTCTAAGTAGAACCCGGTTTTCACCAGAGCCCGCCGCAAAGCGGGATGGACTTGCTACGGCGGGAAACTACCAGGTCGCTTCCACTGGCGTGACTTGCTTGCGGCGGCGGCAAAGGCAGTGCGTGGTACAAAATCGTGAAACATAGGCATAGTCGGGGACAGGCAGGAGGTCAGGGCAAGCTGCAGAGGTTCATGGTCGAGAAACGGGAGCGTAACGGTTCGGTACACAGTAGGCAGAAATAGATGCAGGAAACGCTTTCTCTAAAGGCTGTAGGGCACTAAAGATCCGGCGGGGGCGTTCCGGAAGGAAGGAACTTATATAGGGTCAGCGGCCAGCCTTACCCAATAATCGGTGCTCTAGCACTTTAAATCTAAGAGAGCCGGCGCGCGTGCGCCTAAGGATGTATGATAGATAGCATAAATGCTTCTTTAGGGATTTCCATGTATTTTATTGCCCTTTTTGCATTTGTGTGCCACTGGTAATGGTGTGCGTGTGATATATATATTATAATAAATAAATATTATATATATATATATATATAAAATATATATATATATATATATAAAATTATATATATATATATATATATATTTTATTGCCGCAACCCTGCCGTGGCACCCAGGTTCACATTGGGGTTTTTTCAGAAATGTTTTTTTTGTGCAGAACAATACGTTGTATTTGGCATATATTGCTTTTTAATCTATATAGGGAGGAAGAGATCCCTCCATTTTGGTTTTCTGCACCCCACCCAAATTTTCACAGTTCGTTATATGAGTGCAGCTTGCAAGGTTGGTGTTTTTTTTTTTTTTCTTTCCCCCCGGATAATGGAGGTCGGTTGACCCGATGAGGGGCCTGAATTTGCCTCTATTGAGGGTAAAGATAGCGTTAGGACCACCCGACCTGAATCACGTTGTAAGTTCGTGGGTGGCTTAAGCATTTTTTGATCAAAAACATGTGAACTAAGAATCTCAAAATTTTTTTTCATGTATGTTAGATAGTATAAATGCTTCTTTAGGGATTTCCATGTATTTTTTTTTGCCCTTTTTGCAGTTGTGTGCCCTGGTAATGGTGTGCGTGATTATATATATTATATTATATTAATAATATTTATACATATATATATATATATGCCGCAACCCTGCCAGTGGCACCCAGGTTCACATTGTGTTTTTTCAGAAATGTTTTTTTGTGCAGACTATACGTTGTATTTGGCATATATTGCTTTTAATCTATATAGGGAGGAAGAGATGCCTCCATTTTGGTTTTCTGCACCCCACCCATTTTCACAGGCTGTTATATGAGTGCAGCTTGCAAGGTTGGTGTTTTTTTATTTCTTTCTCTCTGGATAATGGAGGTCGGTTGACCCGATGAGAGGCCTGAATTTGGCTCTATTGAGAGGTAAAGACAGCGTAGGACCACCCGACCTGAGATCACGTTGTAAGTTTGTGGGTGGCTTAAGCATTTTTGATCAAAAACATGTGAACTAAGAATCTCAAAGTTTTTTAAGGAGCGGGGACGCACGCAACGGCCGGCAGGGAAGTCGTGGGGAAGCGAGAGCGTGGGCAGGTAAGGAATGCCATGCAGGGGAGCGAATGTGTGCGCGGCCAGGAGCACGGACCGCGGCGCCGCTTTCATGGAACGCCGGAGGGGCCGTAGCAGCACGAGTGCGCCCGCAGCAGGGTGGGGGGCTGCGGACCCACTCGTGACAATGTCCATTACTGTGGTTGGGTACCAAGCTAACCTTACTCACACTGTTACCCATAACCCAACTATGATAGAGGGGTCTCTTACCCTTCTCTCCCTGATTGTTAGCTAACAAATTCTCATGGAAGTCGGCTGTTAGAGAAAGCCCAACACCATATACTGTATCTCTTGTGTCTGATCCCAAATTGTCCAACAGACCCAGATTATAAACAGCAAAGAGTAAATCTGAAATAATATTTGCCGTCTAATGTTATTTAAATCAGACCAGACTAAAGCACTCTCTAAATCAGCAGTCTTATTATTATGCACGAGACACAAGTCTGTGATAGCATTTAGACATGCCCTTTAGTACAACAAAGCACAGCTCTAAACCAGCGTTACACAAGGCTGTACAGAAACAAGCCGAGAGATGATCAAAAGAACTGTTGGATGTTATCCCAAAGACTTGGACTGTCACTCCGAGGCAAGCTAGCAAAAGATACTACACTCTACCACACTTTATCCTTCTATGATTTTTGTTCCTCTGCTAGGCATACAACCATTAGTTACAGTGTACCAGACAAACTCAGAGAAAAGAAAACATTTGTGTCTGTGGTTATGGAGCCCTCTTACTTAGCACATCACTGTACCCACTGGTTATCCCTGTAGAAGTGCGTCTGGGAACAGTACAATCATACAGATATTAATACATACAGTGGGAAAAAAAGTATTTAGTCAGCCACCAATCGTTCAAGTTAGACCCACTTAAAGAGATGAGAGAGGCCGGTAATTGACATCAACGGTAGACCTCAACTCTGAGAGACAAAATGAGAAAACAAATCCAGAAAATCACATTGTCGGATTTGGAAAGAATTTATTTGCAAATTACGGTGGAAAATAAGTATTTGGTCACCTACAAACAAGCAAGATTTCTGGCTCTCACAGACCTATAACTTCTTCTTTAAGAGGCTCCTCTGTCCTCCATTCATTACCTATAGTAATTGGCATGGCACCTATTTGAACTTGTTATCAGTATAAAAGACACCTGTCCACAAACTCAAACAGTCACACTCCAAACTCCACTATGGTGAAGATTAGAGATGGGCGGATTTCTCAAAAATTCGGTTCGCTGACTTTGCCGAGTTTTCCGAAAAATTTTTGTTTCGGTCTGAATTACTTTGGACGAATCGTGTTAAAAAAGAGCTATTTCCTGGATTCACAGATCCTGTAGGGTGCTGTAGAGCGTTGTGCCATGCTTAAATATGCAGAGTGAGCTTGATTTGGTCTTCATACAATGCTGTGTTTTAGTATGACACACACATGACTGCCGCCGCTATTAGAATCGCTTCACTCTAAAATTCCCTGGGCACTTACGGGGGCAAAACTGACCAAAAAACTGAAGCGAGAATGCAACCTGATAAAGTCATGGCAGCGCCAGCTGGAAAAAAACAAGTTTAGGGGTTAATATCCTACCATAGCGTCAAAGAACACAGTAGTAGGTTACTGGAGCCGCCACAGATCGCAGCACAGTAAGGGGACATCACAGCAGGGGTCACTCCATGAGGCCAGAGCTTTAAATATGACAGAACCTGTTCTGTTAAACGCTGATACATGTAGAGGCCCCCAAATGAGTGGAGAGGGTGTCGGCAGTAATTTTGTGTTGACGTCTCTGATCATTTTGCCCTTCCTTTCATCCGTCAGTGTCCGCTTTCAATCGGTCAATAATCCATTAGTATTGCTAAGGCCAAAAACAAACAGGAGTTGATCCAAAACCGAGATGACCATAAATGGGATATTTGCATGTCTTCTGTGTTCTGTATCCACTCCTGCTTTTGGCTAGACAATCCTGATCCTTCCCATTCCTTCTGACAGGTGAAAAGAAGGGGAAAACCAAACATAGTGGCAATGTCATAGAGTGGTGAGGGTGGAAACAGCATTAGGAAACCACAGGGTGTTCCAGTGAGACAGCGGTCACTTGGCAGCAGCATAAGTAGGCCACAGAGTGGCACAATGACAAATTCTGGAGGTGGCAGCAACATCAGGAGCCCACAAAGTGGCACAATGACAAAGTGTGGAGATGACGTCATCAACAGCAGCAGCATTAGGTCAGACAGTGGCACAATGAAAGAGTGTGGAGGGCACGGCAGGAGCCAAAGCAGCAGCATGAGGTCAGACAGTGGCACAATGACATTCTGGAGGTGGCAAAAACAGTAGTAGGCCAAAGAGTGGCACAAAGACAGCTTGTGTAGGGCACGGCAGCAGCAGCATGAGGTCAGAGAGTGGCACAATGACACAGTGTGGAGGTCACGGCATAAACAGCAGCAGCAGCATGGATGTCAGACAGTGGCACAATGACAGAGTGTGGAGGGCACGGCAGGAGCCACAGCAGCAGCATGAGGTCAGACAGTGGCACAATGACAGTATGGAGGTGGCAAAACCCGTATTTGGCCTGAGAGTGGCCCAAAGACAGAGTGTGGAGGGCACGGCAGCAGCCACAGCAGCAGCATGAGGTCAGAGAGTGGCACAATGACACAGTGTGGAGGTCTCGGCATCAACAGCAGCAGCAGCATGAGGTCAGACAGTGGCACAATGACAGAGTGTGGAGGTCACGGCAGGAGCCACAGCAGCAGCATGAGGTCAGACAGTGGCACAATGACATTCTGGAGGTGGCAAAAACAGTAGTAGGCCACAGAGTGGCACAATGACCGAGAGTAGAGGTGAAGGCAGGAGCAACAGCATGAGGTCAGAAAGTGGCACAATGACACAGTGTGGAGACCACGGCACCAGCAACAGCAACAGAAGCAGCAGCAGCAGCATGAGGTCAAAGAGTGGCACAATGACAGAGTGTGGAGGTGGGTGGCAATACCAGTCCCTGGTAAAGATGGTGGTAGGCAGATGGAGAAACTGGCAGATGATGTGTGGCATCAGGCGGGTGGCGGCATCAGAATAGTGGCTGAGGCAGATAGTTTGAACCCAGACTCATTTCTCGTTTTGGTGAGGCGTCATGGCTGATGTAACACCCACTCTGATGCCACACTACTGGCCAGGCAGGACAGCTTCTCCACTGCAAACCCGGCAAGTTGCGGTCACACATCCAACTTGGCTGCCCAGTAGTCCAGTGGATCTTCTAACTGGGGTGGCAGAGTGCTGTCTAAGTAGGCCACCACCTTTTGGTTCAGGGTCTGCTCCAGGTCCTGCTGCTGCTGGCGAGTGCCCTCCTCACTAGGCGGGAGAAGGAAGCTGCTCATCAGTGACTCCAGACTTAGGTTGCTACTGATAGAGCTGGTACTGCTCCTACCCCCCCACCTTCCCACAGCAGCCGCGAAAGTGGTACGTGAGCACTGAGGAACCCGCCGGTCAGACCTGTCAGAGGAGGGACGATGCCGCACATAGGCAGCGGCCAACTGACTACGGAGGATTTCTCTATAGTATTTGAGTTTGTCCTCCCTCTCAGCAGCTGGGAAAAAGGCTCCCATTTTGGACCGGTAGCGAGGGTCCAATAGGGTAGAGAGCCAGAAGTCATCCCTCTGCTGGATGCTGACTATTCGGCTGTCACTAGCCAGGCAAATCAGCATGCTGTGGGAAATCTGCACAAGTGACTCCGAGGGACTCCCTGCCTCCATCTCCACTGTCTTCCTCATGTCCATCTACCTCCTCCAGCTGCTCCTGCTCCTCCTCTCCTGTCACCCGGGTAGAAAAACCACTAATTTCAACAGACAATGCTTCTGCTCCAATGTTCTCCTCCTCCTCCTCCAGTTCAGTCTCCACCGGACTCATGTGGCCGTGACATGTAGTCGCCACATCTCCAGTCCCCTGCCAAGACAGATTTTTCAGCATCTGTTCCAGGACATTAAGCAGTGGAATGACGTTATTCATCCCGTAGTCCTGGTGACTGAAAAATAATGTCGCCTCCTCAAATGGTCTAAGCAAACGGCAGGTGTCACGCATGAGCTGCCACTGGCTGACATCAAAGTTACACAGGGGAGTACTCCTGTCCGCCTGGATCATCAAAAAATCGTTAATGGCCTTTCTCTGTTCATACAGTCGGTCCAACATGTGCAGGCTGGAATTCCAATGGGTAGAAACATTGCATATCAGCGTGTGTTGGGGGAGGCCGTTCTGCCGCTGCAACTCAAGGAGGGTGTGCCTGGATTTGTAGGAATGGATGAAGTGCATGCACAGTTTGTGTCATGGCGGCCGCGGGCGCCGCTGCCCCTGCGGCCGTTCCCCTGCCTGCTGGGGTCCGGCGCGGGCATCGCGGGCACCCGCGACCAACCCCGTCCCCACGCCGGCTCTCTTACCTGGCCGCGCTCCGGTGCACGCCGCTCCTGTCCGTCCCGGCCGTCGTGCGCATGCCCGCCCCCTAGCGCGCGCGACGGCTGGTCTAGATTTAAAGGGCCAGTGTCCCGGTAATTGGCTTATTGCCAGACACTGGTCCTATATAAGGGTTACGCCCCCAGCACTCGCTGCCAGATCGTTGGTGTGCGTTAGTGAGCTTAGAGTGTCTCTAGTGTCTGTATTGATTACCAGTGTACCAGTCCGCCTGCTTACGTTTCCTGACCTTGCCTGTTTGCCGCCTGCCCTGACCGTCTGCCCGTCTCTGACCACGAACCTCTGCCGCCTGCCCTGACCTTCTGCCTGTCCCCGACTACGCCTTGGATTACGATTCTGTACCACGCAGTACCCCGGCCGCCACCGCAAGCAAGTCACGTCAGGGGTAACGACCTGGTAGCCTCATGCCGCAGCAAGTCCATCCCGCTTTGCGGCGGGCTCTGGTGAAAACCGGGGGCTACTTAGATTCCGTTCCCTGGCGTGGCTTAACTATCATCGCTTGCGGTGGTCCAGCGAATCCACCGAACCCTTACAGTACGATCTGGCCATGGATTCCGCCAGGGTCCCTCTGCCTTAATTCCAGGACATTGCGACGGCCGTCGCCCAGCAGAGTCAGCGTATCAACCAGCTCGCGGCCATGATGCAGAACCTTGCGGCTCGCCTACCTCCGCCTGCAGCTGCTGCCATCCCGCCTGCACCTGTTGCTCCTGCAGCCTCGGCTCTTCCTGCTCCTACACTGGGACCTTCTCTGCATCTGCCGCTTCCCTCTCGCTATGATGGAGACCCCAAGAAGTGCAGAGGCTTCATCAGTCAATGCTCCATCCACATCGAGATGCTGGGACATCAGTTTCCTACTGAGTGGGCTAAAGTGGCCTTCATTATTAGCCTCCTATCGGGCGAAGCTCTGGCCTGGGCCACTCCGTTGTGGGACCGTGGAGATCCGCTGACGGCTAATCTGCAAACCTTCCTCCAGGGATTCCGAACTGTCTTTGAGGAGCCTGGTCGCACCTCCTCTGCTGCCGCAGCCCTGCTCCGTCTCCGTCAGGGCGACTCCACTGTGGGACAGTACTCGGTGCAGTTCCACACCTTAGCCTCGGACTTGGACTGGAACAACGAGGCTTTGGTGGCAACGTTCTGGCAAGGTTCCGGGAGTAAAAGATGAGCCGGGGGGTCGGGATTTGCCTTCCTCGCTGGACATTGTTTTTGGTTTGGGCCACCCGGACGATATCCACTTTGTGAAAGACAAAAAGCTCCGCCTCCAACGCGAGCCTACTCGACCACTGGGGTACATCGCTTAGTCCTTTTTCAACGCCCCCCACTTCCTCCGCCAACTTCCTGAGGACGAACCCATGCAGGTGGAAAGGGCTCATTTGCCAAAGGGGAACGCTCACACGACGTTGAGGCATTAGCTTTTTTTTATTTGGGGCGGTTCCGGCCATTCATTGGGGACTGTCCGGTATGCCCGGGGAAACTCCTGCCCCTAGGGCTCGCGGGAGAGGCATCCCTGGTGTCAGAGCGACCTTCCCCGTCGACCTTTTCCTGTTTATGTGGAATTTGCCGGACAGCCCCTTTTAAAGGCCCCGCCTTCCTGGATCGGGGTCCGTGGAAAACTTTATCAGCCACCGTGGTGTCAAGTCCCGGCTTCCAGTGACCCCCCTGTTTGTCTCCTCAGTCAGTGGGAATGCCTCAAGGATGCCATTCGGTTCTCACTGCGCCCCTCCCCCTGGGGATCGGGGCGCTACACCCGGGAAAATGAAACTACTGTACTGCCCGTTTCCTCTTCTGAGACCCTTTTGGGGCCCCCCCCTGGTTACAAGAGCTGCTCCGCCCCTAAACGGACACGGGTGAGTTTTCTTGGGGGGGCCCGGCATGTCATTACGATGCCTTCGGGAGCTCGGCCCAGCCCTGGGCCCCTGCATTTACCACCCTTACAAAGTCTCTACAGGTCTGCCCCTTACCGGCTTTTCCGATTTTTTTTTCTGAAAGACAGGCGAAACTCTGCCTCCGCCCCGGCCCTTCGTTTCCCCTATTGCCCGCAACCCGGTACTACTCCTCCCCGAGGCAGAGTTTATCTCTTTCTTTTTCCCGGAGAAAAAAGGCGATGTCCGATACATCCAAGAGAATTCCGAAAAGGCTTTATACGCAAGTCGTCCCCGCCTGGGGGCCCGGTTTCTTCTTTGTCGAAAAAAAAAAGAGGGAACCCTCCGGGCCCTGTATCGATTATGGGGGCCCGAAAAATAACCCAGAAAGAATCAATACTCCCTGCCCTTGATCTCGGAACTGTTTGACTGCCTACGTGGCGCAAAATTTTTTTCAAAAACTGGACCTTTGCGGTGCTTACAATCGTTTGCACCGGAAATTGACGATGGAAAACGCCTTTAACACCCGTAAAGGCCACTTTAAATATTCGTCATGCCTTTGGTCCTGAAACCCCTCCTGCTGTCTTCCAAAATTTCTTAATGAGATCTTCCGGGATCTTCTATACTCTGCGTTTAGTTTACTGACGATTTTCTCATCTATTCTCCAGACTGGGATCACCTCCCCACGTCCGCCAGGTGTCGCGTCTCCAAAACCACCAATTTTATCCCAAATTTGGGAGAATTCCGTTCGAGCGCACCCCCCTTGCCCTTTTGGGGTACATCGTGTCACCAGGTCAAAGAGGACCCCCCCCAAGCTCTTGCTGTCCTGCAGTGCCCCCCCCGGGTTGGGCCTTCGGGCCCATCCAGCGCTTTTTAGGTTTGCCCAATTATTTCAGGGGAATTTTTTCCCCCATTCCCTCTCTGGGGCTCCCAAAGGTGGCCTCACCAAAAAGGGGCCGACCCCCAAAACTTGGGCCCCCCGGGCCCAAGAGGCATTTAAACGTCTGAAAGCTCGTTTGCTTCGCTCCCGTTTTCTCTCGCCCCGGGCCCTCAGCGCCCGTTTTTTTTAAGGGCGACGCCCCCTCAGTTGGGGCCTGCCATTTTCTTCAGAATTCCTTGGGGAAATTGTGGGCGTGTGGATTCTTCTCCCAAGACCTTCATCCCGCCGAACGCAATTACACTATCGGGGATCGGGAAATTCTTGCTATAAAGTTGGCCTTTGAAGAATGGCGTACTTGCTGGGGGGGCTCACTATCCCCTAGAATTTACATATCATAAGAAAACTTCTAATCTACAATCGCTCAGCGATTGAAACCACGTCAAGCCAAAGGTCGCTTTTCTTCGCCCTTTGTTTTTACACACTTCCACCGGGCTGAAAAAAAACGTCAGGGCGGACGCTCTCTCTAGACCCCGACCGGTGGGCTTGAGCCACCCCTGCAGGGCCCTTATTCCTCCGGAACGGCTTTTTTGGCATCCTGTAGACCTTAACAGTTACCTCCTGGGAAGACCAATGTCCGTCCGCTTTGCGCCCCGAATTTTAAAAAGGGGAAATTTTTCTCGAACAGCTGGTCTCCGGGGTCCGCAAATCCGTACAATCATCTCAGTCTATTGGTGACCCCTCTCTCACAGGACGTTAGAGACTTTTTTTAGCCTGTACCCCCTGTGCTCGGAACAAAGTTCCCCGTCTCAGCCCGGGTCTGCTTCAGCCTCTCTCGGTACCCCAAAAAAAACCGTGGTCCCATTGCATGGTTTTGTCCTGACCACCAGCCCCATCCGGAAACCAGTCTTTGGGTGGTGGGTTTCAATTTTCTAAAATGGCTCATTTGTGCCCCCGCCCGGGTTACCTCGGCACCCCAGCTAGCCCAGCTTTTCTTCCACCACATCTTTCGGCAAAAAGGTCCCTTTCACTCATCTTGATAGGGGATCGTTTGATCTAAAATTTAGACGGGTCTCTGTGCCCAGTTACGGGTTCAGTGGACTTTTCTTGCATACCACCCTCAGACAGGGGCGGTGAAGAGGGTCAAACCCAAGTCTTTGGCACTTATCTACGATATTTTGTATCTGCCTTTAGGGTAATGGTTGACCTTCTCCCCTGGGGGGAATTCTCAATAATTCCCCGGACTCAGAGTCCCCTGGAACCCTCCCCTTTTTTTTTGGTTTGGGTTACATCCCCCGGGGGGGGGGGGCCAAACCCCCCCCTAGCCGTTTGTGGGAGTGGATGCCAAGTACGAGACATCAAATCATCTGGAGGTCATCCAGGCCCCTTTTTTGGGGTTTCCACTCGTACTAAAGTTCAGGCCGATAGGTACCAGAGACCTCCCCCTGTATTTAAGACAGGTGATAGGCTTTGGCTATCGGCCAAATACATCCGTTTCAAGCTTAGAGTGTGTCTAGTGTCCGTATTGATTACCAGTGTACCAGTCCGCCTGCTTACGTTTCCTGACCTTGCCTGTTTGCCGCCTTCCCTGACCGCCTGCCCGTCTCTGACCACGAACCTCTGCCGCCTGCCCTGACCTTCTGCATGTCCCCGACTACGCCTTGGATTACGATTCTGCACCACGCTGTACCCCGGCCGCCATCGCGAGCAAGTCACGTCAGGGGTAACGACCTGGTAGCCTCACGCCGCAGCAAGTCCATCCCGCTTTGCGGCGGGCTCTGGTGAAAACCGGGGGCTACTTAGATTCCGTTCCCTGGCGTGGCTTAACTATCATCGCTTGCAGTGGTCCAGCGAATCCACCGAACCCTTACAGTTTCTTTGCCATTTTCAGAATCTTCTGAAGATCGGTGGAAGACTTCAGGAACCTTTTCACAACCAGATTGAACACGTGCACCATGCAGGGTGCATGGACCATCCCTCCTCGGTGCAGCGAGGACACCGTGTTCCTCCCATTGTCCGTCACCATGGTTCCAATTTGCAGTTGGCGTGGAGAAAGCCACACATCGATTTCTTGCTGCATGATGCAGAGCAGTTCCTCCCCTGTGTGACTTTGTTCACCGAGGCAAGCCAAGTGTAGAACTGCGTGACACCACTGTGCTCTACATATGTGGCATGATGGAGCAGTACTTGTGGAGGCTGAGATGGTGGTGGTGGTGGAGGAGGAGGAGGCGGACATTGGCGCAGGAGCAGCAGTTCGACAATGTGGAGGAGAAAGCGGTGTCTCCTGTCCAAGTTGTTGGTGTGCCTGGACAGGAAGCACATTCACCCAGTGGGCCGTAAAGGACATGTACTGGCCCTGACTGTAGTTACAGCTCCAGATGTCCACGCTGCCGTGCATCTTGGAACAAACCAATAAGCTCAAGAACTGGCCCACCTTCTATTCTACATATTTCTGAAGTGCTGGTACTGCCTTTTTGGAAAAGAAATTACGGCTTGGAACTCTCCATCTCGGCTCGGCACAAGCCATTGGTTCTCTGAACGGTGCCGAGTCCACCCTTTGGAAAGGGCGGGACTGCAGTACCAACAACTGGGACAGGTGCATGCTCCGCTTCTGCACCTTAGGATGGTTGGACGCATACTGTTGTCTCTTTGCAATCGACTCGCTTAACGACTGCTGGCGCCATGAGGAGCAAGGAGCAGGAGCATCTGGACCGGGAGATGATGGCAAAGAGAAACAGCTCCCTTCTGCAGAGGTGGTGCAGCCTTGACTGGCTGCAATGGCATGCGTGCCACTGGGCACTGCTGCTGCTGTTGCTGTGGTGGCAGGATGGACCACTCCATCTGAGCCACGTTTCTCCAAGGCCACCGGATGGTGACGCTGCATGTGTTGACGCAGGGCCGTGGTGCCAACGTTAGCTCCCTGGCCGCGCTTCACTTTCTGCCCACAGATTCTACATATACCCATATTCGGCTCCTCCGGTGTCTTAGCAAAGAACTGCCACACCGCGGAGTAGCTGATTTTACCGCCAACGCTCTGCACTGAGTGACTACTACCGCCGCTACCTCGCTGAGCCCCAGTGCCGCTACTTTCTTGGACCTGAAAAGCGGGTTTTCTACCCCGTGGCCGCTTTGCTCCCGACCTCGCACTGCTGCTACCCTGCTGACTCACGGCCACACTACCCACTTGTTGGCTGCGCCGCTGCCTGAGGCGCAAGCTGACGTCCTCTTCTCCTGACGATGATGAAGCCCTTGCTTCACCAGGCTCCCAAGTGCGGTCGGCTAAATCATCATCGTTTATTGTTTGATCTTCACTGCTGTCCTCCTCAATGGTCTTGGTATGCAGAGGCTGACTCCTCACAACATGACCTCCCATGCCACTCTCCACATCTATACTTTGCCGCCTACTGCAAGAAGCAGGGGATATTGGCCCCATTTCTTCTCAGCCAAGTAGCTGCTGACTGTCCTTCTCAAGTTCTTCATCCTCGCTGTATAGTGGCGCTGAGCCCAGACCACATAGTAGATCTCTGGCTGAGGGAACCAGATGGGACAGAGGTGGGTTGAGGACAGGCGAGGGCCACTAACCCGCTCCCGGGCCATGCCAACTAAGGGTTGTGTCTGACATTCCCACCGACTCTTGGCTGGGGTTGTCAGATGTCATCTGGGATCAAGAACCCTTGGGTTGCTGGTCAACGCATGGCCACTAGATGACACCGGCAGTTCTGGCCTCGCCGAGTGACCCCTGCTGCGACGTCCCTTTGCTGTGCTGCGACCAGTGCCTGCTCCAGGAATGTTTGTGCTACTGCCACTCGCATGTGAAGAGCCTGCCACCTATCTGTCTGACATACTGTTTGTTCAAAAATGTACAGACTCTGTTTAATGAAGATATCTGTATATGATAAATACACACCCTGTATTTGACTCCAAATGAACCCACTAACAAGCTTGGGTAACCCTTGGATATAAATTGCGCTCCACAAATGGGCAGGAAAAAATTTACTTGTATGTGCCGTTTAAAAACACTGTATATTTTACTGAATATAAAAGCACAAACAGGCTTAATCAACCTTCGGAAATAAATTATGCTACAGGCAAAATTTCTTCTTTGACATTGAAAAACATCGTCTTTTACTGACTACAACAGCAGAAAAACGCTTAATTAACCCTTGGATATAAATTGCGCAAAAGAAATGAGCTGACAAAAATTAACAGGTATGTGGCGTGTTAAAACGACGTGTATTTTACTGACTATAACAGCAGAAACACACTTAATTAACCTTCGAATATGATTTATGCTACAGGCAAAATTTCTTCTTTGGCGTTTTAAAAAAAACTTTCTTTTACTGACTACAATAGCACAAACACGCTTAAGTAGCCCTTGGATATAAATTGCGTAAAAGAAATAAGCAGCCAAAAATTAACTGGTATTTGGATTGAAAAAAACGCTGTTTCTTTAACTGAATACAACAGCAAAAACAGGCTTAGATGGATATTCAATGTGCTCCAGAACTGAGCAGATAGCATTAAAATGTATATGCAGCTGAATTGGACGCACACTGGACTTCAATTCCAATACCCCACAAAATCAAAATTAGAACGTAAGAGAAGCAGTCTCTGAGAAAAGCTGTGACACCCCCCAAAAAATCGCTGTATAAAAGTTCTTTCTTTTGTGTGAGATCTCAGCTACAGGTGCTGCAGCAGCTAGAACATGGCACAGAGAGAGGATTGTGAACTGCCAGCATCGCGTCCGGATTTATATAGGACGGTGACGTCACAGAATCCCGCAGGTCTCTGATTGGCTTCATCTCTACACATGTCATTTAGGCTACTCCTTTCTTCCTCCCAGAGTTCTTTGCCCCATGTAACGCCATGTGCTTGCAGCCATTTTATCAATTAAAAACACGCTTTGTTCCCGCAAATCACCCCAAACTTCGACTTCATTCAGAATCGAAGTTTTCCTGAATTTCTAAATGAATTCCACTTCGTTACAATCGATTCACCCATCTCTGGTGAAGATCAAAGAGCCGTCGAAGGACACCAGAAAAAAAATTGTTGCCCTGCACCAGGCTGGGAAGACTGAATCCGCAATAGGCAAGCAGCTGGTTGTGAAAAATATCAATTGTGGGAGCAATAATTAGAAAATGGAAGACATATAAGACCACTGATAATCTCCCTTCGATCTGGGGCTCCACATACGTTCTCACCCTGTGGTGTCAAAATGATCTAAAAAATGGTGAGCAAAAATCTCAGAATCACATTGGGGGACCTAGTCAATGACCTGCAGAGAGCTGGGACCAACATAACAAAGGCTACCATCAGTAACACACTACGCCGCCAGGGACTCAGGTCCTGCAGTGCCAGACGTGTCCCCCTGCTTAAGCCAGTACATGTCCAGGCCCATCTGAAGTTTGCTACAGAGCATTTGAATGATCCAGAAGAGTATTGGGAGAATGTCAAATGGTCAGTTGAAACCAAAGTAGGTCTGTTTGGTAGAAACAGAACTTGTCGTGTTTGGAGGAGTGAGAATGCCGAGT
Source organism: Phyllomedusa bahiana (assembly GCA_025379985.1). NCBI lineage: Eukaryota > Metazoa > Chordata > Amphibia > Anura > Hylidae > Phyllomedusa > Phyllomedusa bahiana. Next base: position 22,648 of record JAODAL010035659.1, read on the forward strand.
TGCATTCAAAGAACACCATACTGTGAAGCATGGGGGTGGCAATAACATGCTTTGGGGCTGTTTCTCTGCAAAGGTACCAGAACGATTGATCCGTGTACATGAAAGAATAAATGGGGCCATGTATCATGAGATTTTGAGTGCAAACCTCCTTCCATCAGCAAGGGCATGAAGCTGAAATGTGGCTTGGTCTTTCATCATGACAATGATCCCAAGCACACTGCCAGGGCTATGAAGGAGTGGCTTTCTAAGAAGCATTTCAAGGTCCTGGAGTGGTCTAAAATATGATACAGTTCAGACGTTATAGTGAAAAACGTAGCAAATTTATTGAACGACTATAATACAAGTAGTTAAAATCCAGTAGACATACTTGCATATGGGTAAGTCTTGTCCATAGTGTGAGCCGTAGCGTTAGCAGTTGTTCAGGAGCGTGAGTTCATGCAATGCATGTAGCCAGGCTGAAGCAGTCATTTTGCCTGTCTACTGGATTTTCACTACTTGTATTATAGTCGTTCAATAAATTTGCTACATTTTTCACTATAACGTCTGAACTATATCATATAATGAACCGCTAAGACGAAGGGGAGAGACCGTCTAAACACAGACGTAACCACTAGTGTGTTGAAGCAAATATTATCTTTTGCATACCCCGCTTTATTATATACCTGGAGTGGTCTAGCCAGTCTCCAGGTCTCAACCCCATAGAAAACCTTTGGAGGGAGCTGAAAGTCCGTGTAGCCCAGCGACAGCCCCAAAACATCACTACTCTAGAGAAGATCTGCATGGAGAAATGGGCCAACATACGAGCAACAGTGTGTGCCAACCTTGTGAAGACAGAAAACGTTGGACCTCTGTAATTGCCAACAAAGGATACATAACAAAGTATTGAGATGAACTTTTTTTATTGAACAAATATTTATTTATCACCGTAATTTGAAAATAAATTCTTTCCAAATCAGACAATGATTTTCTGGATTTGTTTTCTCATTTTGTTTTTCATAGTTGAGGTCTACTTATGATATCAATTACAGGCCTCTCTCATCTTTTTAAGTCGGAGAAATTGCACAATTGGTGGCTGACTAAAATTTTTTTTTTATCTGTTTCAGGTTCTTAGAATCTGTCCTCATAACTTCAGAATAGAGGTGTTTTTGAATCAGATGAGAGGAGAGCAAGAAAATTGAGATATAGAGATTCTCACCGAGTGTCAGGTTTTTCTTCTGTCTTCAGGTCCAAAAGACTGGTTCGGTTGCTGAGCCATTTTCAGATCCAGGGTTTTCAGGCACCAGAATTGTTGTGGAAAAACCCAACGTGAAAAAAGCTGGTATGAATTAAAAAGAATTGTTATGATTAATTCTAGCAAAATTACAATGAAGTGATATACAAATAATTTCACTTCCATGCAATTAAGAGAGAGAGCTCTATAATCAGATAACAACTCAGTCTTCTTATAGTGTAAAATTGTGCATCGTGACAGGCTTTGTCCGATAGTGAAGTTAAAAACATGAGCTGAATAAATCCAAGAAGTCCAAAATGATTGTGTCCATTATTTTATCCTTATGGGTTGGTGTCATCACGTAGAAAATTCAGTTTTAGAGTGATAACATGGGTGTAACTTGTTTTGTAAAAAAGTCTTTTTTGTAAGCGCAGCAGAAAACATGTTAAGTACAACAGCAAAATACATTTTCATCACTCTAAGTAACATGTTAATATTAAAACACAGCAATCTATAAGTATTTATTAATTTCCCTAAAGAGGTTGTCTCACTACAAGGATTGCTTTTAATGTTAAAGATCTTGCAAAAACAAGTCACTTTGCAATATATATTCATTAACAGTGTCCTACCTATTCTGAGATATCCCCTCTTGTATGGGCTGCATCAGCTCCTCAGGTCGCTGATAGGCTGCCAGAATTGGTTGCTATAGTTACAGCCCTGGCTTCTACTGCAGCCTAGTGGAAGCCAGTAAACACACCCCTGAATTAAAAGTGAAACCAAGAAAACAGGACTGAGGTAAGATAAATCAATGTAGTGAGACAACCCCAGTAATGGTGTGTGGGGGGGATTACAGTAACAGGCACATGAGGGGAGTCAGTTGAGTGACAGACACATAATGGGGAATTAGTACAGTTAAACATAAAGAGGGGTTTAGTAAGGCACTAGCTTTCTATAACTCATTCCACTAGTAGAGCACTTGGGAGTGGCAGAAAAAGTATGGGAACTTTGAGTACCTATTTTGTGACAACTGAGGTCGTTTCTGAGGTGGCATGTCAAGTCACGGGCAAACCCACACTCCCAGTGTCTTCTCTGTGGGTGGCATTGCGACCCGCATGTTGAGTCACGAACGCATGCGCAGTTCTAGCCCCAGTTACTCACCTCTTCTCACTCCCTGCACTGTCTCTGATGGCCAACGAGCATGTCCCCATTTCCTTGGGTGCGGGCGCACTGGCTCTGTGAAATTTAAGGGGCCAGTACGCCAGTAATTGGATAATTGATGGGCGCTGGTCCAATATTAAGCTAGCCTGCCCCTGACCTCTCCATCAAATGCATAGTACCCATAGCCTATGTGTGAAAAGCATTTATTGTTTTGTTCCTGTATTTCCTGTGCACCAATCCTATTTGCCTCCACCTCCCTTGACCATGTATATTTGCCACCTGTCCTGACCTTCCTGCCTGTCCCCGATTACGAGCTTGTCTAATGACTTTGTACAGCCACCACTGCAGGCAAGTCACGCCAGATTTAGTAACCTTGAGGTTGCCTGCCACAACAAGACCATCCCGCCTTGCAGCTGGCTCTGGTGAAGACCTGTGGCTCCTAAGACTCTGCTCCCGGGTGTGGCTTATTCCATCACCTGCAGTGGTCCAGTGGATCCACTCCCTCTGGCCGTTACAGTTGGATCCGGCCATGGATCCCACCAAGGTGCCTCTGCCAAGTGTCCTGGACATCACCACAGTTGTAGCCCAGCAATCCCAGCAGATCGCTCAACAGGCACAGCTGCCATGATGCAGATGCTCCTCACCGCCCAGCAACAGTCTTCACCTGTGGCTAACTCAGCATCTGCGGCTCCAGTGGCACCTGTTGACCCCAAGCTACATCTGTCGATGCCAACGAAATTTGATGAGGACCTTAAAGTCTGCAGGAGGTTAATTACCCAGTGCTCCATACACGTGAAACTGATGGCAAACAAGTTCTCTACTAAATTGTCGAGGGTGGTGTTTCTGATCAGCATTCTTTCCAGGAAAGCCCTGGCATGGGCCAATCCACTCTGGGACAGGGACAATCCGGTGACGGCTAATCTTCTGGCTTTCTTAGTAAAATTATGGAGCATCTTCGAGGAACCTGCATGTGTGCTCAAGGAACCTACACCTACACTCCTGAACCTGCACCAAGGAGACTTCTCTGTCAGAGAATATGCTGTACAGTTCCTCACTGTGGCTTCAGAATTGTCCTGGAAAAATGCAGCCTTAAGAGCCATGTTCAAGAACAGTCTCCAACAGGATAATGGATGTGCTGGCTACATAGGACCTTCCGTCTTCCCTGAGTGTCCTTATCCACTTGGCAACTCAAATTAACATGCACTTTATTGAGAGACTGGAGGAGCTCCCTCATGAATGCAAACCGTTCTAGTCATGCCGCCTACTGCGTCTTCCTCTGGTGTTTCAAAGACCTCAACTGCTTCCTCTGATGCCTATCATTGAAGAGCCCATGAAAGTGGACAGAGCCCACTTGACCCCGCAAGAATGGTCTCGTCAAATAGAACTGCTATGCCAGTCCTGCACTTAACCAGTGTCTTTTTATGTGGGGACATTACATAAGGAGAAGATCGCATTATACATGTTATCCCGTTCTTCCTCAGCAATCCTCTTGGGATTTCCATGGCTGCAGCGCCATGCCCCCTATGCACAACTGAAAGACGTACAAAGTCACAAGTGGGGGCCAAGACTGCCAATCTTTCTGTTTAGTGGCACCTCGCACAGTGCACTACACTTTTCCACTGATGCTCTCCAAGCCTCTACCAGGTCTGCCTCCTCCATATCAGGACTTTGTGGACGTCTTCCATGTCATCAGCCCTATGATTGTTCTATAGACCTGCTGCCCAGTACTAGTCCTCCCCGCTAGTCAACCCGCTGTTTGTACCATGTCATCCTATATACAAGAAAACCTTCAGAAGGGCTTTATTAACAAGTCATCTTCTCCTGCTGGTGCCAGGTTCTTCTTTGTTGAGAAGCAAGATGGCTCACTTCATCCGTGTATAGACTATCATGGACTCAAATAAAGTTACAGTGAAAAACCTTTATCTATTGCCCTTCATAACCAAGCTCTTTCATCGCCTCCAGGGTGCCAGAATTTTTTCTAAACTGGACTTGCAGGGGGCCCATGGCTCTTGTGGGATATGTGCGAGTGACGAGTGGAAGATGGCCCTTTTCAGTAACTGTTAACGCCCTTTGGTCTGTGCAATGCCCCTGCAGTTTTCCAAGAATTTGTGACTGATATATTCAGAGATCTTCTTGTGTTGTTGTCTACTTGGATTACATCCTGGTCTTCTCTCCTGATCCAGGGTTCCATCGGGCTCATTTGCACAAGGTACTGAGGTGTCTACAAAATAATTGTCTCTACACCAAGCTGGAGAGGTACCTCTTCCACCAGATGAGTCTTCCCTTCATTCATCATATTGGAAAAGGGTCTGTAAATGAACCCCACTAAGCTCACTGTCTTGCAGTGGCCGTGACCCGTCAGTCTTCAGGCCATACAACGTTTCCTGGATTTCGCTAATTACTACTGTCAATTCATCCCACATTTCTCTACAGTGGTGGCACTGATTGTGGTGCTCACCAAGATGAATGGCAACCCGAAACTGTGGTCACCAATGGCCGAAGAAGCCTTCTCCCGGTTAACGTCTGCATTTGCCTCGGCAGATATCTTGCCACGACCTGATACTGGGAAACCTTTCTTCATAGATTGATGCCTCTTCTGTGGGAGCTGGAGCAATTCTTCCACAGAAAGGCCCTGAAGGTAAGACCCTTGCGTGCAGATTCTTCTCCAAAATATTTTCTTCCGCAGAGAAAAATTACACCGGAGATCATGAACTACTCCCAAATAACTGGCCTGGAAGTAGTTCCACAACCTGGAAGGTGCTCATCATCTGATATATATATATACCAACACCAAAAATCTCTTGTACCCCAAATGGCTCAATGTCTAAATCCATGCCGAGCCAAGTGGTCCCTTTTTTTCTTCCAGTTCAATTTCTTGATCCATTTCTGTCCTGCAGAGAAGAATATTAAGGCTGATGCCCTTTCCCTTGCTTCTGACGCGATTGGGGACGAGGCAGCCCCTCGGTACATTGTACCTCCCCAACACCTGATCCCCGCAGCTCCCATTGACCTCCGACGTGGTGCTCCGGATAAGACTTATTTGCACCCTTTGCTCTGGAAGAGGATTCTAAAATTGGGACATTGCACTCTGGTGGCCAGGCATTCCAGTGTACGGAAATCTTGTCAACTAATTTCTTGTTTCTATTGGTAGCCAGATCTTGGAGTCTTGTGCCCGCCACCAGACGTTGCGTTTCAAACTAGCAGGTCTGCTGCAGCCTTTGCCTATCCCAAAAAATCCTTGGAATAACATTGCCATGGACTTTATCAATGACTTTCCACCCTCCTCCAGTAATATTGTTTTTTGGGTGATCACCGACAGCTTTTCGAAGATGTCACAATCCATACCACTGCCTGGGTTGCCCTCTGCTCCACCGCTTTCCAGTCTCTTCTTCCAGCACATCTTCCGGTTGCACAGGCTTCCCAATCATATCTCTGATCTGGGGAACAATTTGAGTCAATAATCTGGCGTGTACTTTGCTCACAGCAAACAAGAATAGAAGACCTCCTCTGTCCTTTTTTTCTGGTGACAAGGTCTGGTTCTCTTTTAAATACATAAGGCCAAAGATCCACAGCTAAAAGCTAGGTTCTCGGTTTCTGGAGCCTTTTGTAATGCTGAAGCAAATTATTCGAGTCGCCTGAACTCCTTCCACATCTCCCTGCTGAAACCAGTTGTTCTTAATCGGTTAATCGGGTCGGCTTTTTACTGGAGTAGCCAAAAGAGCTGGGTGGGTTGGCTACTCCCATGTTCCATATCCAGGCCTGGGTTTGTGTGTTACCAGAATATGTAAGCCTGGCAGGTCAGGTGAGCGGGGGGGTGTGTATGCTCAGAAGGAGACCTGACAGTGTGTAAGCTGGAGAGGACTTCTACAGCAGGCTGTTGTTGAAACACCTTGTGGCTTTATCCTGATAGAGAATCCAACCCAGAGACTGTGAGTTTATGGGCTAAATTCAAGCGACACTGTTTTGTTTTGCTCTGTTTACCCTGGTGGATCAATAAACGCCAGTCAAAGGAATAAGTGGACTGTTTTTCCCTGTACTACCATTGGACTGATTCCTACTAGTGGTGGAGGATGCAAAGGGCATAAACCTTAAATATATGTCCTGGGTGAAGGCTGCAACACAGAGCCAAGCCACAGCTTCCACTATGGAAGAGCTCATCAAGCACCTGGTGCAGGCAAATCTGGAGCAGCTACAGGCCATAGCTCAGCAGCAGCCGGCTCCTATGGAAGCCATGAAGTCCCAGCAACAGGCCTCAGTGCAGCAGCAGGCAGTGCACAGGGAAGCCATGCAGGCTCAGCAACAGGCCACATCGCAGCAGCAGAGGATCCATACAGAAGCCATGCAGGCTCAGCAGGCCAACAATCAACTGCTAATCCAGCAGATGTCCGTACTGACGGAGGCCATACGAGCCCGGGAAATGCCAGCTACGCCAATCCATGATGGTGGCCATCAGGCTAGGAGGACTGTACAGGAGGCTCTCCAGAAGATGATTGTGGAGGACGATGTTGAGGCCTTCCTCACTGTATTTGAGCGGGTTGCAAACTGGGAGAAGCTACCACCGGAGCAAAGGGCTGAGGTTCTGGCCCCCTATTTAACTGGAGATCCCCAGAAGGCATATTACGATCTTGCCTTGCAGGACGCTAAGGAGTATCCTAAGTTGAAAGCAGAGATCCTGGCCCGCCTTAACCTCACTTTGGCGGTTCGACCCAGAGGGTACACCAGTGGGCGTACAGTGTGGGGAAACCTCTGAGATATCAGCTGTTTGACTTGTTACACCTAGTCCAGAAATAGTTACAGCTGGAGGTATTCTTCCCAGCACAAATGGTGGAGTGGGTGGTCATGGACCGTTTCATGCACCCTCGTCCATGGCCCGTACAGTGCTGGGTAGCGCAGGGGGACTCCCAGACAGCAGATGACCTGGTGGGACTAGTGGAGGGTTCACGCCATGGAGAAATGCCTGGGGGGTATAGGGAGCCTGAAATACCCATACTGGGACGCCCGGAGAGATGGGGACTCTCGGAAGATGGGGCCCAAAACCATATGAGAGGGTGGTTCAAAGACCAGGGGTAGGCCCGACCCAGGCGCTAGAGGGATGTCAAGGGATATCGTTTGTTGGCGATGTCAGGGCCAGGGTCACATGGCAGCTCAGTGTCCCCTCACCATAGAACCCATGGACAGCTCTGCGGCCCGCCGTCGTTCCCTGTTTGTGCAACCAGCATGCAGTCCCCAGGGCCCAACTGAGGGGAGGGCCCCCAAATTGTGCCCCCCGCCCCGGTTAAAATGGAACCCCGGGTGGCCCCCGGAAAAGCTGTTGGGCCCCCCTCAGGGACCCAAATGGGTTACGCTCATGGGGGTCCACTCTTTTTCCTAAAGGGGGACGGTCCCAAGGAAAAACCCCCCTGGGTTTGCCCATGTTTTCCCAATTGGGGACAACCAAGGGTTTTCCCCCGGGGCCCCATTAACCTGGGGGGGAACGGAATGGGGGGGGACCGGGATCACAATGGGGGGTTTTTGTGAAATAATTTAATGCAAGAGATGATTGTGGGCCCGTGATTCCCCTGGGGTTCTGGGACCTGGGGGGAAAAAACAAAAACCCGGGAGTATCCGTTGTCCACGGAGACCATTTAAACCCCTTTGGGGGTTGGGGGAAGGGGAAAGTAATCCCTGATCTCCTTTTATGGGTCCTGGGGGGAGAAAATAGCAAAGGGGCAAATTTGGGGAAAAGAAAACTTTCCCCAGTTAATGTACCTAGGGGGAATTTTGGTACAGCCCATCTAAAAAAAATTTTTAATTTAAAAAAGGGAGACAAATGGGGCATTGATTTGTCATAAATGGGGTACCCCAGGACCCGGGGGGTGGAAAATGGGTTCCCTCTTTTTTCGCCTTGAATAATGATCAAATTTTTAAAAGAGTGCCCAAAAAATAAGGGACGGGGTGGGGGGGAAACAGTTATTTATTTTCCGGGCCCCTATAGGCAGTGGTCTTTGGAAAATTGCCCATTTCCATTTTAGTGACCACCTAGGGGGGGGACAAAATGCTGGGAGAATCCTGCAGTTTTTTAAATTAGCTGGGATTTTTACCGAGAAATCAGGGATTTTCTGCCGGTCCTGTCCGGTGTGTAAATTGATTTCCCCCCGGTGACAAACTTCCGAAGTCCTCGGGGGCTTTTGCCAATTTTGAGGTCCCCTTTGAAATATAGCAATGAAATCTGGTGGGGCCCTTTTGGGTTTAAAATCGGCTAGGGGGCACCAAAAACATTTTGGGTCATTGTGGTTTTGCCACCCGTTTAACCCCGAAGCTGCCCCCCCCCTGCGAAACCCCCTCGGCCAAATTAAAAAACCGGGAGTTATTTCATGTATTCCCCCCAAAAAAAACCGGGGTTCCCAAGAAGTTTCTAACGATAAAAGGGACCCCGCTCTTGTCCAAAGTGATGAGAAAACCCTGTGCAAAGTTCGAAAGTCCCCCAAATTGTGCACATCAGTCTACCACCCCAAAAGGGACGGTTTGGGGGAGAAATTTTAATTTAAGCCCTTTAAAGGGCCCATGCAAAAAAAGGTGGTGGGGAAAAGGATGGGCGGGACGGGGACTGCCCCTATTCCCTTTAAACCTTTTTTTAAATTTTAGGGAATTTCCCCCCAAATCTCCCCCGGGGTTTTCCTCCCCTTTTCGAATTTTTTTTCTGTATGCAGGCACCCAAAGGGGGCCTTTTGGGATGGGGGCGAGGGAAACCGGGGAACTGGGGATTACTCCTAAATAAAGTTTTTCTGGAACATATAGCCCAGATGCAGGAGAGAATACCCCGGGTATCCCTGAAGTAAAGGAACACTTCTGCAGGCGCAAGAAAGGGCCCCGCCAGGATATTTAATAGGTCTGCCCGACCAAACAGTTTTCCCGCCAGAGACCGGTGTTGGGGTTAAAACCCCACCGTTTGGGGAAATAAGTTTTTTGGCCAGGTGCAGGGGCCCCATGAGATCGTTGAAAAGATAGGGGGGGTTAACTACAGGTTCCCCCATCCAGGAAGGAGAAAAAACCTTTCAGGTGTAAACCCTGGGTTTAAACCCGTTTAAAACACTGGAGAGAAAGAGAGTCCCCACCCCGGGGGGGGGGGGGGGGGGGGGGGTTTTCCCCCTTTGGGTTTTTTCACCCCAGGGGAAAAACCAAACCTTTTTTTTTTTAAAAGGGGGAGGGGGGAAAAAAAATTTTTAAGATTGAAAGAAAGGGGGGGCCCCTTTCCCCCCTTCCCCCAAGGGGAAACATGAAAAAGCAGGTAAAAAAAAACTCCCTTTAAACAAAAAACAAGATTTGTTCACAGAGACCCCAGGGGCCCTTTAAAAATGTGGGTAAAAAATTAGATCCCACCGACCCCCCCGGGCCCCGGGGTGAACCTAAAGGGCCATAAAGATCCCGGAAATCCTGGGGAAATTATTTGTCAAGGGGGGTTCAAAGAAAAGTTTTTAAAAATCGAAAATTGAGAGTCCAAAAGTGGTTTGGGCCACTTTTATTAAACGGGTGGGCCTTTCAAGGTTTTAAAAACCCCCACTTAACCCCCACAAAGGATAAAGGAAATCCCAATGTCCCAAAAAAATCAAGGGAAAGACTACTTTTCCCACCCCCAGGGGTCCTTTCATTTTGTGCGGGTCCGTTTGGGTTTTCAGGGGGCTCTGGCCCAATTTTTCCCGAGGGGCCAAAGGGCCAAAGTTTTTTTTCGTTTCCCCCTAAAAAAAATTTGCGGCCCGCCTACTTTAAATTTCTTTTTCAATTTTTAGTCAGAGGAAAATTAGACGTCCTTGAAAGCCCTGAGGGAAAGGCCGGGTTTACAATTAACCCAAGTTTAAAAGTGCCCCGGGGATGGGGGAACAAAGTACTTAGGTAACATAGTGGGAAGGGGGTTTATTTTTAAAACCCCCGATGAATTTAAGGGGGGAGGGTATTCAGAAATGGCCCTGGCCCCCCCCACCAAAAAACAGGTCCCGGGCATTTTTTGGATAGTAGGCTATTTTAAAGGGAGTTTTTTTCCCTAGATTTGCTTTAAATAGCCAACCCTTTACAGATTTGACAAAGGGGAGAACCTCCCGCCCCTTATTAAGTGGGGCCCCCGAAGCAGAGGGGGCTTTTTTAGGGGCTTTTAAACCCGGCCCCTATCAGACACCAGTATTGGTAGCCCCTTTACTTTTTCCCGGGAATTTGTCTCCAGGGGGAGCTTAAATGTGGGGGCTGGGGGCAGTCATTCCCCGGTTTTAAAAATCTGAGGAGCACCCGGTAAATGTAAATTTAGTAGGGAAAATCTCCCCCCGCAGAGGGGAAATTTTGCCATTTTGGAAAAAATAGTGTTTGGCCATAAAGTGGGAATTAGACTCCCTTAGGTACACCTGCTAAAGGAAAGGGGGTTAAGGGGTGGCATCCGACCAAACCCCCACTAAAATGGATGCGGAAGAAGAAAGGGAACAATAAAGGGGTAACCCCCTTTTGGGTTTTTAGCATTACAGGTTTTTTTTCCCCTTTTAATAAAAACATAAATCCAGGCCCAAAAAACAGGGGAAAAAAGGGGGAAGCGTTATCAAGGGGGGGTAACCCTTTTGGGGGGGTGGAAGCCGAAAACACCGGTTTTTTGGCGGGGGGGGGGTTTGTAAAAGGCACAAGGGGGTGTGGGGGGGAAAGGGGCCCTTAAAGTCTCACCAAGATTGCCCGGTTTTCGGTGTTTAGAAAAAATAAATGGTGTTTTCCCCAATTAGGCCACTGACACACGTTCAAATTTGCATTTTAGTAAAACTTCTATCCCTTTAAACGGGGCGGGTTTTTACTTTGGGTAGCCAAAAAGCTGGGGGGGGTTGGCTACTCCCATGTTCCAGTTCAGGACTGGGTTTGTGTGGGGAAACCCAAATAAGTAAGCCTGGGAGGTTTAGGACAGGGGTTGGTCTGCTCAAATGAGATCTAAAAATGTGTGAGCTGGGGAGGAAATGCTACCCCAGGGTGTTGGGAAACACCTTGTGGCCCTTTTTCCTGATGGAGAAACCAACCCGAGACTGTGAGTCCTTAAAAACACGGGCTAGTTTTTCTTATGTTTTTTGGGCTAATACATAAAATCATTTGGGACACTAAAAACTAAATGAAAAATCAAGGTATATTTGGGAAATTGGAAAAGCATTTCTGCAAGGGAAAAAAAGAAAAAAACCTTTGGGAAAATCTTAGTTTACAGTTTTTGATCAAAGATTGTATTATGCTCACCTCACAATAGCGTCAAGGGGATCCCAGAACAGGTGAGTCCCTAACCACTAACATGTTACCTCACTAGGAGTCCATTCAGACTCAACATCTCAGGGAGTGTTAGGAACTTACAAATGAATCATCCTGCACGGGTTTTAAAAGAGGCGGCAGAGTGCAGCAAGCAATGAGATTGCCATTTCTCAAATAGACTACACAGCTTAATTAGGCTGTGCACATCTAAAATATATTTTGAAAAACGTAAGCATAGGTGCACACTGAAAAGGCAATAGCATACAGGAGGTGAGCTTAATACAATCTTTTGATCAAAAACGGTAAACTAAGAGTCCCAGGTTTTTCATATTTTCCTTAGCAGTAATGCATTTCCAATATTCCTATATAACTTGATGTTCTACTTAGTTTTTAGTGTGCCACTGATATATGTATTAGATGTATGCTATTGCCTTTTCAGTGTGCACCTATGCTTACGTTTTTCAAAATATATTTTAGAGGTGCACAGCCTAATTAAGCTTTGTAGTCTATTTGAGAAATGGCAATCTCATTGGCTTGCTGCCCCTCTGCCGCCTCTTTTAAACCAATGCAGGAAAGATTCAGATGTAAGTTCCTATCACTCCCTGAGATGTTGAGTCTGAGTGGACTCCTAGTGAGGTAACATGTTAGTGGTTAGGGACCACCTGTTCTGGGATCCCCTTGACGCTAATTTGGGAGGTGAGCTTTAATACAATCTTTGATCAAAAACTGTAAACTAAGAGTCCCAGGTTTTTCATATTTTCCTTAGCAGTAATGCATTTCCCAATATTCCTATATACCTTGATGTTCTACTTAGTTTTTAAGTGTGCCACTGATATAACTCAAAGGCCCCCTTTATTAGGTACACCTGTCAACTGCTGTTAACACTTAATTTCTAATCAGCAATCACATGGCGGCAACTCAGTGCATTTAGGCATGTAGACATGGTCAAGACAATCTCCTGCAGTTCAAACCGAGCAGCAGTATGGGGAAGAAAGGTGATTTGAGTGCCTTGAACGTGGCATGGTTGTTGTTGCCAGAAGGGCTGGTCTGAGTATTTCAGAAACTGCTGATCTCCTGGGATTTTCACGCACAACCATCTCTAGGTTTACAGAGAATGGTCCGAAAAAGAAAAAACATCCATGTGAGCGGCAGTCCTGTGGGTGGAAATGCCTTGTTGATGCCAGAGGTCAAAGGAGAATGGGCAGACTGGTTCGAGCTGATAGTAAGGCAACAGTGACTCAAATAGCCACCTGTTACAACCAAGGTAGGCAGAAGAGCATCTCTGAACGCACAGTACGGCGAACTTTGAGGCAGATGGGCTACAGCAGCAGAAGACCACACCGGTGCCACTCCTTTCAGCTAAGAACAGAAACTGAGGCTCCAATTTGCCCAAGCTCATCGAAATTGGACAGTAGAAGATTGGAAAAAACGTTGCCTGGTCTGATGAGTCTCGATTTCTGCTGCGACTTCGGATGGTAGGGTCAGAATTTGGCGTCAACAACATGAAAGCATGGATCCATCCTGCCTTGTATCAACGGTTCAGGCTGGTGGTGTGGTGTCATGGTGGGGAATATTTTCTTGGCACTCTTGGGCCCCTTGGTACCAATTGAGCATCGTTGCAACACCTTGTGGAATCTATGCCACGAAGAATTGAGAGGCAGTTCTGAAGGCAAAAGGGGGTCCAACCCGTTACTAGCATGGTGTAACTAATAAAGTGGCCGGTGAGTGTATGTATTAGATGTATGCTATTGCCTTTTCAGTGTGCACCTATGCTTATGTTTTTCAAAATATATTTTAGATGTGCACAGCCTAATTAAGCTCTTATGTTTGTGGGCTGAATTCAAGCTACGCTGTTTTGTTTTGCTCTGTTTACCCTGGTGGATCAATAAACGCTAGTCAAAGGAATAAGTGGACTGTTTTTTCCTGTACTACCATAGGGCTGAATCCTACAATAGTCATTCACATTTTGATTCAAAGAGTCCTGTAGTTTTTTTGTTTTTTTTTACTCAAGGCAGTTTTCCTGTAGTGAATGAGTTTATTTCTGAGAAGGCAGTGGTTGTCCTCTGTTCCTGTCAGGAGGTAGCTAATGACCCAGAAGTAGCAATTCCCATCACCTTTGTAAAACTCTACCAAAAGTAGGACATGAGAGATGCTAAAATACTTCTTTCCTGAACTCAGTAGTGGATTAAAAGTCTTAGTTTGTTTGTGCTGCTGTGTGACAAAGTCACTGGGACAATTATCATGGGACTGGGGTGGTGGAGAAATTTCTTCATCCTGGTTAATCTTAAAGTTGCTGGTGTGGTAGGTGTTGCTTAGACCTATTGTTCTTAAGCTTTACTAGTCCCTTGGTCAAGAATTCTACAAGTAAATAGGGTCCAATTCATCATGGTTCCATATTTGAACCCATGTGGTTAATACGGTGCTGATTCTTGATATAGCAGTACAGCAGTGATTTCTTTGTTGCAGTTGTGGCACACTGTTGTGGTTTGTTGTGCTGTTGTGGTGTTCCTGGGCAGAGTGGATGCTGGTATTGATGGTTGAGCGAAGCTTTTTAAGAATATTTGTCAATTTATTTAGCAAATCAGGGTTGGCATCATCTGAAACAGGTTTGTGATCCACAGTGTCATTTTCTGAGGGATTGATGTCAATAGGAAGTTTGACCTTCAGTCCATATATGACCTTAAATGGAGTGCACTTGGTTGAGGCATGAACAGAAGTGTGACACACAAACAGAACACCAAGATGAATTTTAATCCCAGTTGCTGGTCATTGACACGTTCCATTTTTTTGTGGGTGGTATGCAAAGAATGCCCCAATCTGTTTGATGATAGAGTTCACAAATGCTTGTCCCTTGTCACTAATCAGAGTGTCCATGCAGTCAGTTCAGTGTAAGCACTGTGCTGTATTTTCCACCAACAGAAAGCAGCTGAGTATGATTTAAAAAAAACAAAAAACTGCACACTTTCAACAAATTAGAGCCAGGGTGAGAAAACCAGTGAAGTGATAACATTTTAGCCTGGAGGGATATAGTCTGGCCTAGGCTATTTTACACCCCCGGGTATAGAGTTTATCCCCCACGGATACTGTGGCCTAGGTCAGACTATACCTGGGTCTCATGTTACCTGGGTATGTTCTGGGTTGGAGGGATATAGTTTGGCCTAGGCTATTTTATACCATGGGGTATACAGTAGTTTGGCCTAGGACAGTTAATCCCTGGGGTATACTCAGGCCTGTGACAAACTATACCCAGACTTTTCCTAGGAAGGGTTTAATTTTGCCTGCTATGGTGGGTTGAAGCTTCTAACCCTGGAAGAACTGTTCTATACCTGGCTCTGTGCTTTCCCGTGTCGTTGTAAAAAGTTCCCCACTAATTTGGGATGAACCGCAGCAATTCTGTCCTGCATTAGGAGATGAGCTCAATCACACTCCTCTAGTGGGTGGACTCTTGCTCCCAGGTTTCCTTGACTATATTGAGAAGACCCCATGGACATCTACCAATGAACAGCTTGTAAGGAAAGAAAGCTGTGGACGACTGGGGAACTTAAAAGGGAAATGCAAACATTAAATATGGCAGAAGACAGTCCCAGTCCTACCCATCCTTACCAACCACCCTCTTTAACCCCTTAATGACACTGAACACAAACTTATGTCCCAGTGTCGATCAAGGGATTTGTAGATTTGCAGCTAACACCTGTCGACAAAAGCACAGCAGGGGAACACTAAATCCCATGCATTTAACCCCTTAGCCCGGGCAATTGCGGTTTTGTCCTTCTAAAGGGATGAGAAATTTTTTCCAAACGCGCGGGTTCCTCACCCCTATGGGGGCCCCTGCAGTGATATCAAAAAGGGCCCCCCCATGATCATTTTTACAGGGTGACTGAAAGCCTTCCCCCCAGCCCAACTTTCGACAGGGCAAAATCTGTGGGGACCATTTGGGTTTAAGGAGCCACTTTTTGGACCCCAAAAAAAAACTTGGCGCTAAAATCAAAAGGGGTTCCCATAAAAAAGGGGGAAATTTGTTTCACATTTCCTTTAGGGAGTCCTCTGTTTTCCCAAAAGGCCCTTTGGGTAATTGGGGATTTTGCCAAAACACTATTTCACCCAATTAAATCTCCCCCGCGTTATCTATTTCATTAGATGGGTTTGGGGTGTTCATTATGGGGGAAAAACCCATACACAATTCCTTTCATGGGGGCAGGCACCTCTTTCACAACATGGGTGAAATTCGGGTCTAAAAAGGAAAGGTTTTGGGATCGTCTTGCCCCCCCTCAATGAGGAAGGAAACATTGAAAAAACGCTTCTTCAAAAGGAGTTTTTTGGATTTTCCCCTTTAAACACTCAAATACCCCAGAGTTTAAAAATGAGAAAAGTGGATTTTAGCTGCTTTATTAAAATTTTTTAATGGTTTTTTTTTTGGGCCTTTTTAGGGTTTTAAATACCCCCATCTCCCTGGTTTGTTTGGGCCCTTTTTTTTCCCATCTTCCTTCCCCCTCAGTTTTTCCAAAATTTTTTTCTATGTCTTCTTCCATTTTTTTATTATTTAGAATAAAATTTTGACAGCACGCCAATTTGAAAGATGCAAAAATTTTTCCCCAATTTTTATTCGACACGCCCAGACAAGGTATATACGGGAATTTGGGTGACTAATCATTGATATTAAAGTTTCGGTCATGTGATTTTTTTCCTCAAAACAAGTCACGAAAAGTAGATGAAGAAAAATCACTAAAGTAAAACAAAATTATAAACAAGACAGTTTGAATAATTTCCAAAAATAAAACCAAAATTTACAATAAAATACTTTATAAAACAGAAAACGGGGGCAAACAGAGATTTCCCCAATAGGGCAGTGTATATATAGGGACACTGAATTCCTGTATCACTATACAGAAGTACAGGATATGTATACAATACAATGGCATAATGGATTTAAATAGATTACATAAGGAATGGAAAACAGAATCGATGTCTGCCCTTTAAAATATAAACATTCTTTCCCAAAAATAAATAGGGGGAAAAAATATATAACAAGATTTTTAACGGGCTTTAAACAATGGGGGAAACAATCTGGAAGTAAAGAGCCCGGGGAATGGATCACCATATAAAACACAGAGAGCCAAAGTAAAACCCAAAAAAACCCCTAAGGGAAGAATAAAGCTTACCAAGTTGGTGAACTGGTGTGTGGAGGTAAGGGCCCAGAGCGCAAAAAAGAAGGGAAAAGCCGCAGTATTGACGGGTAAAAATTAGACATCTAAAAAAAAGGGCCCGGGCGGAGCGCGCGAACACGACCGTCAGAACCGGAAATGAGCGCAGAGAGAGGTAGTGTGGGCGGCGCATGCGCAGAATAGAGGATTGAGTCGGGAAGAGGTAAGGGCAAGTAGCATTATTATTACCTTTAGTCCAATTTTTGTTTTTGGATGCTGCCTTATACTTTGGCTTTTGTGTTTCCACCCACTGCAAATTATTTACCTCCCGCTTATTGAAAGCCCCTTTATTAATCTCCCCCTTTCTCTGACAGCAAAAACCATTTCAATGCCCCTGTCCTTAAAAAAACCCTGTATAACCATTCCGATTTCATTCTTGTCCATGGGCCCCCACCCTGTCTGCACGCAAGCTCAGCTGTAACTTTACTGTCCACAAAGATTTCATGGACACGCGACGACCCCGCTAAAGCCCAAGGCACACCTTATTTACGTCCACTTGGGAAGGCGCCCTGGTTGCGCCTTTAATTTTGTCAGCCTTTTTCTGCCTTTGGGCTCCCCCTCTCTGGAATGTAGGGACTGCATTCATCCCATGCTGGGTTTTGAGATTATTTTTGGAAATAGTAATTTCGCTAGAAATGTATAAACACTTTTCTTGCACCACTAGTCCCCTTTTACCCGGGGGGTCTGTTCCTTGTGTCTTTACAACTAACATGTGTCGTGTATGGGACGAACTAATGAGCAACCCCTCCTATCTTTAAAAACCCTTTTTCCACAGTATATTTTCCCTTTTGGAAGTCTCCTGGGAGGGCCCGATATTATCACTTCAGGGACCCCCTAAATCAGTAAAGTTTTCCCCATTATGTTTGCTTGTTTCCTAGATACATTTTGGTGTCCCTTTTTGTTTTCAGTACAATTTTAGTATTAAACTTTACTGGTTTTTTTTTTTAAATTATAGTGTCTACATGCGGTTTCTGGCTTCTCTTTTCACTCACTGAGTGTTTTGAACTCCTTTGGCCAATTTTTAAAGCCCCCCCCTACTTTTCCCCCTAGGTAAAACAGTGGGATTAAAACTCAAAAAGGGATTATATAAACATGCTTTGGGGTGGGAAAACCCGAGGGAATATTTGGGTCTTGTTTTATCAGGGGGGGAGGTTCCAGCCAGGAAAAGCCCTTATTTGGGGGATCACCCAGTTTGTATGTAGGGTAGGGGGGCCATGTAAAATTTTTATAAACCGGGCCTGATAGGGGCTTTAAAATTCAGTCCCCACCTTCTGCCAACAAATTTTTTTTGCTATGTTGGGTTTAGAGATAAACTATCTTTTGTAATTTTGAGGAATCTCAGGGCCGCATGAATTTAAAAACAGACAAAGAGGCCCCTGATGCTGTTCCCGACCACTGTCAATGGCTTTTGGGGGTGCCCCAAATCCGTAACAAAGGGCCCCCCAAACCCCAAAACTTTAGAAACACAGGATGCGACGAAACAAACACTGAAAATAGCACGGAAATTGGGAACAAAACAGGTCAGCCAAATGTCCCGGGGGGAATTTGACTAAAAAAAGGAGGGAGACGAATAGTCAAAACAACAAAGTCAGTAACAAGAAAATCCAGCAAGAGGAAGGCTAGCTACGGGACTCGAAAGAACCCCAATTTAGGGAGGCAAAGAGGAAAAACAAGGAACCCTAAATTTTTAAAAGAAACCAAAGGAAAAAAAGAACAGAGGTGATAGGTGGAAGAAACAAAAGGGCTGGGTTTTGGAAAAACAAGGCCTTTTCAATCAAAGAGAAAAATTTTGCAAAAAACAGATTAACTAAATGGGGGGTGGAAGGGTTTCCCGACCACGGGGGCCCCAGCCAGGAATTTAATTACAAAAACAGAGCAAAGGAAGGACAGAGTTCACACGGTGAGCACTACGCTGAAACCGTGGTTTTTTTGCAACGTCCCTAACCCGACCAAGCTTTAAAGCTTGGGGGTCTGTCACAGGATCCCTGACAAGTATTTTATATAATCTTTTTATTAAAAGTTAAGTTATTTTTTCTAAAAAAAAAGTTGTCAAAGGAGTATGTTCTTTTTACAACTTTATCTGTTGGTTTGGGAAATTTTTTGGTGATATGTTGGGCCCTGAAAATTGTGATATTAATTTATTTACTAATGTGGTGGTCAATTGGGCAAGGTTTTCGGTAAATTTTTCAGTCATTAAGTGGTAAATAATATTTTTTTTTCAAAGAAGTGGAGGTATTAAATTTAGTCACTATGGGCGCAGGAAATGTGGGTCATGGGGATTTTTTAATAAATTTTCAGTCACTCTGGGGGTGGGGAATGTTGCTATGATGTAAAGGTATTATTCAGTCATTATGTGGTGATGATATGTTGTCATTGTGTGGTGATATTCAGTCACTCTGTTGTAGTGATATGTGGTCATAGTGTTGTGGTATTATTTGGTCACTATATAGTGGTGATATGTGGTCATGTTGTTGTGGTATTCTTCAGTCACTATGTGGTATGATATGTAGTCAAGTGTGGGGGTATTATTCAGTCATTATGTAATGGTGGGGAAAAGTGGTCATTTTTGGTTTGGGATTTTTTTTGTTTACACATGTGGTGGTGATAAAAGGGGCAAGATTTTTCGGTTTTTATTTGATATTTGTATAGCGGTATATTGAATTTTTTCAGTCTTGGTTTTTGGGCCCAAAATGTAAAGCTTTTAAAATTTCTCCCTGTAAAGGTATTATGTGGCACTTTTAAAAAACCATTAAAATAGGGGGTATCCCTCCCCAAAAGGGATTGTCTTACAAACTATTTGTATGGAATTCTATAATTACAATACATTTCTTTTTTATAAATACATATTTTAAAAGACCCCCTAAAACCCCCCGGGTTTGTTTTTTCACTTTGGGCGCTGGAGGGGGGGGAACGGGGAATATTCCCATTAGGTTTTGGGGGGGGGGGTGAGAGGTTTGTTTGTGTTTTCCTTGAATGGGAATTTGTAACGGTGCGGCGCCGATGGATGGGAACCCCCCCGAAGCGCCGACCGGTAAAAAACATCCCCCGGGGGGGATCCTCTTTTGATCCCCCGCAGGCAGGTGGTTAGCTGGAGGAAACCCCGCCGGGAGTTGGGGTCTAAGGGGGGCCCCCGGGGCTTTCCCCCAGAGCCCGCCGCAAAAGCGGGGGTTTACTTGGGGTGCGGGAGCCCCCCCCGGTTTACTAAACCCCCCCGACCCTTTGGGTACCG
>JAODAL010035660.1:0-42679 GCA_025379985.1 Phyllomedusa bahiana
CCCATCTTTGTAAATCCTAATGCATTGTCTATACAATGCATTAGGCTGTATAAACGGTCATGTACCCTCAGGGCCGCCGTAAAGGCAGTACAGGGGGTACTGCTGTACGGGGCCCGGAGACTGAAGGGGGCCCGCTGCAAGCGGGGTTTAAGGGGAAAAGGGGCCCAGACGCTTCAGCTGTATGGGGCCCTGAAATTTCTGATGGCAGCCCTGTGTACCCTAGTCATGAAGCAGCCTAAGGTGACTCATAGTTACAGTAAAAAAAAAAGAAATTCGCCGGTGAATCCGAAAACCAACCACAGCTTTTAGCGCAAATCTGCGTAAAAAACGCAGTCCAGCAATGTTAAAACAGATGAGTAAACGCCGATGCGTGTTTTACATGAGTCTTTGTAATGCGTCTTTCGGATTCGATCAAAGAATTGACATGCCAATTCTTGATCCGCTTGAGGCAGTAGACACCCTATTTAAAAATATAGGTTGCATGTCTGCTGCAGCAAAAACGCATCCAAACACGCAGCACACTTTGTTGGATGTGTCTTAAGCAGCGCTTTTGAATACGTTTTTCAGATCCGAAAAATATATTCAAAACGTCGTGTGAACATACCCTAAAAGTATCAAAAAGTTATTCTCACATAAAGTGAAACGTCAGATTTCAAAATCGGGGCTCTGTCAGAAAGGTCAAAACTGGCTGCAGCACCAGGCCTTAATGACCAGCTAAATTTTTTAGTTTTTGCCTCCCCACGTTTCAACAGTCATAACTTTTTTTTTTTCATTGACGCGGTTGTATGAGGACTTGTTTTATGCGGGAAAGGTATTTTTTGGGGCATAATTTGAGTAGTTGTTTTCCAAAATATTTTTTTTTGTGTATTCACAATAATTTTTTTTTATTGTTTTCAACTTTTTCTTTTTTTTCAATCCTATTAAGTGAACTACTGTACACTTAGTAATGTATTCACATACTAATACATTACACTATTCGTCTTATGTGTTTGAAAACTGTCTAGCAGTAAGACTTTGTTGCCCATAGCAACCAATCAGAGCTCAGCTTTCATTTCACATAGAGTGCTGGAAAATAAAAGCGGAGCTCTGATTGGTTGCTATGGGAAACAAAGACAGTCTCACAGCTAGACAGTTTTCATACATAAAGTCCTATGTCTCAGTATGACACAGGCTGCTGTCAGGGCGACACACGGTGTGCCCTGATATCAGGCTTGCTATGTAAAAAGCCCTGGGGCTACTCCAGGTCCCCAGGGCTGATTGGGTAGATACTCCCCAGGCTCCATTGGGCACTGGAAATATCAGTGACCCAATGGAGCAGGGGAACCCCCTTCGATGATGTCACAGTCACGAATCAAAGGGTTAAATGGCAGGGATCGGAGGCTTCCTCCGGTCCCTACCATTCACCGAGACTGTTCTAAGAACGAAGCTGTTAACTATAACGCCGTTCCTACCGCAGTTGCGGTGCTCTGAGCTCCAAACCCCCTCTGTAGCCAGCGACGTCTTTTGGCGTTCCTCCCGACAGAGAACATGATCCACCACCATCAAAAGACAGTGGACGGTTGTTAAGGGGTTGTCTTGCCATGCTGTTTCACAGAGTCATATCCAGCTTTAGACTCCTGTAAAAACTCCTTCACTTCTGCATTGTTTATACAATACAAATGGGTGTACAAACATATGTGCCCCCTTGTGATCCAGTAAAAGTAAAAAAGAACATACATTTTTAAAATGAAAAACAAAAGTTCAAATTTCTTCCCTTTTGTCATTTTACCAATAAAAAAAAATAATAAAAAGTTACACATGGGACTTCCGGGGGCGGGGAGTCCAGCACGGCCGCATTTTACAACTGCTCCTGCCCTGCTCAATTAATCTACAGGAATCCAGTGCCATCCGGTGATTCCACACACACCAGGCTGGACAAGACACCTTACCAGCACCTGGGAAAAGCGAAGCCAGAGCGATTCTGTGCCCGAGGTCCACAAACGCGGAGAGAACTGCCGCACTTAAAGGGGTTGTCTCACTACCCAAAATTTAGTTAAAAAGTGGGGACCAAAAAAAAAAAGGATGTAGTCCTTGGGTTTCTAATTTGGGAAAAAGGGTACCCGGTTTTTTGGAAAAGGGCTGGATTATTGTGCTTACAACGGTGTTTGTTTACTGGTTAGGGGAAACATTTGTCATGCCCAGGGCTTGCCATGCAAAAGGGAAAAGGGATGAAGAGGAGGGCCGGGTTTGTGTGTAATTTGGAGGCCAAGGAGGAAAAAGGTGAGAGGACAAGCGGGGGGGTTTTTTGTATTTGGGAGCGACATCAGGGAAAAGGCAGTGAAGGAGCGGGGGGGGGTTGTATTTGGGAGCCACAGGGATGTTTTGTATAGGCAGCCACAGGAATGGAGGAGAGGCAGTGAAGAGGATACAAAAACACACCACCCCCTGCAAAAGTCCCTCACTGCTTCTCCTCCTTCCTGCAAAACACACATCCCCGCCCCTCCTTTAAATGCCTTTCCTTTTCAAGTGCTGACCTGGGCAAGGGCAGAATTTTTTCCTGACCCTAAACAAAAAAACCTTGCTAAAAACACATGTAAAAACCCCCCTTTTCTAAAACCATAGCACCCTTTTCCAATAGTAACCAAAAGGCGTACATCTTTTAAATTTTTTTGGGCCCCACATTTTCAAAATAGAACTTCGTTTTGAGACAACCCCCTTTTAAAGGGGGCCCCCAGGATCAGCACTAGGCCGCAGCCCTGTGGGACCTGGCAGACAGCCTTGGCCACCTAGACAGAGGAGGTGGTAGCAGAGCCACCTGCAGTCAAAGGCAATTTAACAGGCCCCCGGGAAACACTGGTGAGGGCGCGGGGAAAATAAAATGGGCCCGGGCGAACTTACCCTCCCCCCCCGTCGTGGAGTTTTCCCGCCCGGCCCCAAAAAAGCCAAGTTTCCATCTTGGGCAGCAAACGTTGGCCCAGGGAAAAGGGGGCGGGGGAAACCCCCCAGGGACCGTTGGGGCAGCGGGCGGGGGGAAGTTTTTCTGCAGGGTGGGGGAAAACCTCTAACACCACCCTAGAGGCAACGTCCACTGGGAACCAGACCTCCAGCAGCTCCTCTACACGGTCCGGACCCCGACGGATAGCTTGCAGAACAGGGCGGAGGACACCACGCGCAGTGAACTGACGGAGAAGGGGTGCGGACTGAGCTCTGCGGGGGACTCATGAAGGCTGGGAGACCCGAGGACACGAGGTGGTGGTCGCCCGGATCATCCACAGAGAGCGTCGACGGCTCTCGGGAGAGAGCGGGCCGTATGGACTGCAGCCTAACAACCTGCGAGCAGGTACCCATCTCCAGTACTCAGGTAACGCCACATATCAAATAGAGCTGGACAGTCATCCTGCAAACCTGCCGTGTTCCACGGGCAAATCACTGGGCGTCCGAACTGATCCCTGCGCCCATATAGCCAGATCAGCAAATACGCTCGCTGTACAAACATACAGTGCGGTACCCTGGTGAGCCCAGGGCTTATATGCCGAAAAGTTGCAAAGAACTATTCAAAGCCCCACATGCAGGGACCCACTTGCCATTATCAGGGCATCTTAATTTGGGGGAGCGCTGAAACTGTGGACTGCCGCGGAGCAGCTATTCACATTGTCCCTGGCTCTACAAATAACCTAAAGGGAATGTGTCATCAAAAAATGAGTCATTGTTTAAAGGGGTTGTCTCGCTACAATGATTGGGGTTTTAATTTAAAGATCTTTAAAAAACAAGCAGCTTTGCAATATATGTTTTATTACAAATGTCCTTACTGATTTTGAGCTAGCCTGTTAGTATTACTACATCAGCTTCTCAAGTTTCTATAGTAGCCGACCTGTTGGGTCCTTAATCTTACTGGCTGTCCCGTCTGAATGACTCATCACCTCTGAAGACAGGTCGGCGCAGAGAGCCCCTCCCACACAGAATGCTTCTGTAGTGGAAGGAGGGGGAGGAGGACTCTGGCTCTGTGTCCTGGAATAACCCTGTGTGTGCCTGCTTCCTCCTGCTCTCTACACAGATAGATGTGACAGCAGTGACCCTGTCTGTTACTATAATCATGATATGTCTTTGGAACTGTGACTATACTAATACTATACAGATCAGGGGGCATGTGAATACTTTATGTTCTCCTGTATTAGGGACACATCCTGAGTATAGTAACACTGCCCTTGTTGTTGCTGGAGATGTGGAGACTTGTAAGCTAAGCAGGGGGATATAGGAACACATGCATCCCCTCTGCTCTATTAGCACACCACTTCACATTCCTCTCTACACTCATAGATCAGCCCTCTCCTGCAACAGACATAGGCAGGCACACACAGGTTTAACTCTGCGAGCTAACCCCCTCCCCCACCCCCTGTATATAAGTTACGTCTCTGCCTGTGTGCTGATGGGAGGGGGGAGAGGGAGCAGAACAGACAGACCAAGAAGCACGCCCCTCAGTTCAACTTACCAGGGACACTGACAGGCTGAAAGCTCGTAATGAGACAACTCCTTTAAGTCTCATTTTTATGTTGCACACATTTTTTAGGAATTTTTGGCTGTTTTTTTAAATTTTTCATATAAATTTCAATATTTTTTAATAATTCTTAGGTCTTTCAGTTTTCACTTTGGCAACTAGGCCTTGTTTGCACTGCTTTAACAACAGTCAGAGAGATGCTTTACAGTACATGCACATCGGAGACTTAAAGGGGTTTTGCCATGATCCCATTTCATACCTCCTGTATTCAGCTTTTCAGCTCTGTTTGCTCAGAACGGGGCGTGTGTGATTTGTTTGAATTACATATCATGTGACTCAACAGGATGACATCACCATGACTTTTCTCTCTCTAGTGAACGAAAGGTCTGTTTATATATAGACTTGTAAGCAGCTACATTGTAGGTCAGAGGTAACATTTTTGCTTTACAGCACAAGGGTCCTTGGTTCAAATCCCTGCAGGTACTTAACCTGTGGATTTTTTTCCCCTCTTTATCAATACATATACCTCACTGAGGTTTCTTTTTTTTATGTTCACTGTTTGACTTTTTACAAACTAGTCCAAAGTTTATGAGTAGAATGACAGCACCTGGGGTTTGAACACTCAGTAGCTACTTGAGAAGAGAGCTGATGTCTGAGCATGTGCGACCAGGACTGAGGAGCTCACAGCCCTGTTCGTATCCCCTGGAGATGAGCTGTAAACAATGGATCACTAAAGGAGCAGCTAAAACAAAAACGGTGCAGAATTTTTAATAATGATGAAAAATGTTTATTATTTAATTTTCAAACTTCCCAGTCCAATATTACTTCGTGGCAAAACCCCTTTAAGACTGACTCACTTCATTCACTTCTATAGGACCTAGGCATGCTCTGTGACCTGGGACGAAATCAGTGTGCAGGGAGGTGAAAGGGTGAACTGTGACTATCTCATCTTGTGACTGATGGATGCTGTGTTATCTATTCACACTGGTGTCTCCTTTCAGTTTGACCCTCTTTGTGCTGATAATGAGCAGACAGCTGAGAATCTTTCTGTACAGAACAGGAAGTGTCAGATTATTATTAGGCTTAGTGGCCAAAGTGAAAACTGCAGGACTTAAGAATTATTAAAAAATATTGAAAGTGATATGGAAAATGTAAAAAAAAATAACCAAAAATTCTTAATAAATGTGTTGAGCATAAAAATGTGAGTTAAACAATGTCATTTTTGATGACACATTCCCTTTAACAGGAAACCCAAGGGACATTAATCTCCTGTCAGCCACACCAGCTCTCATCAATCCCGGCAACAGAGTTGTGGCCTGGGACCACATAGTAAGGAAAGCCTACACCCTGTCGCCCAGCAACACAATCGACTGGCACTCGCTTTAGGGAGCTTGAGGGTTACTTCTCTTAACTCAAAACTCAACAATGGCACCATCTGGTGTCTCCCTGAAACTGCAGCTCATAACCAGCATGTAGAGACCTGAGAGGATGGGGTCCCCCAACGCACCTTAGGTCTCTTACCAAATCGCTGATCCACTCAATGCATCAGGACATCAAAACATCAGTCTAAAAAAAGAAACCTCCCCCACCTGAAATTTGCGCGGTTACGCTCAAACCTACAACGCATACACAGGCCCCTGACCCGCGCCACAAAGTATGGACAAAATTGTACAACTATCCAGCAAGCGCACATGATCAAATTCTACAGCAGCAAGACGAGGCGTGACCACATCCTCTCCGAAACACTCTCAACGAAAGTTGGACGCAAATAAGATACAATTAAAAGTGCCCAAGTCCATGACGCAGATGTCATGGACTGCCAACACCTAAAGGAGATCTGATGTCATCACCTGCTTCTCCAGCCAGTGACCATCCTTCTTTGCTGGGCACCACTCAGCAAGCCATGTCGGTGGCACCTGAAGTCTCAAACCTCATCCTGCTAGCTCTGGACAAAAGATTAGACATTATCCAAGCGTCAATTAACGCCGCTCTGGCACAGATAATCAGCAATTTGCAGAAAATTATAGAGTTAGAGTCCCGCACAGGGTCCACCGAGGAAGAGGTCACTAGAATTAAGGGGGTCTCAACTACAAACCAATCGATGATTTGGAGAATCGAGAAAGGTGTAACAACCTCCGCTTCATAGGCATTCAGAGAGGCCATCCCAGCAGACGCGCTAGCCTCATACCTAACCGCAGACTTGGCCACAGCTCTAAGTTTGGACACGCCTAAAGACCCTCTGGTGATAGAAAGAGTCCACTGAATGGGCATACTGTGGGAACAGAGGGGCATACCAAGGCCCGTCATTGCGAAATTTCAAAACTGGGCAATAAAAGAAAAATTCCTCAGAGCATACAGACAATGCAGAGAACTCCGAGTGGGGGAGGTTAAAATTTTAATCTTCCAGGACTTCTCTATATGGGTCACACAGAAACGTAAGGCATTCCACCTGGTTTGCAAACATCTCCATGACAATGGGGTGCGCTTCCAGCTGATGTACTCTGCAAAATTGAGGGTGGTAGAGAACAGCCAGGTATCCATTTATGACAAACCAGAAGACGCTGTTAGAAAGTTTCTGCCTAATGCTCATGATTAACTCTTTAATCCCTCCAAAGAAAAAAAATATTACTTTTCATTTTTCTCCTCCTCACCTTCCAAAATCCATTACGTTTTTATTTTTCCACCTACATAGATATATGAGGGCTTTTATTTTGTGGGACAAGATGTACTTTCTAACGGTGACATTTGTCATACCAAAATGCAAAATGTGAAAAAAAATGTACTTGCGCCATGTTTGCGTGATGTTTTTTTTTTGTTATCTGTATTCTACAGGTTGATACGCATCTGGCAATACCAAACATGTACGGTTTCTGTTATGTTTTGGTGGCGCAAAAAAATTCCAAACATTTTCTATTTTTTTAATTTGCACCGCGGCATCATTTTGTGCGACCAATAACTTTTTTTGTACTAACACCTACGGACATCAGTGAGGGTGCACATTTTGCGGGATGAAGTGTACTTTTTATTGCCAGCAGTTTGTAATGCATGCGACTTTTTTGATCACTTTTATTCCAATTTTTATAGGACATGAAATGACCAAAAAAACTCAATTTTGACATTTTGGATATTTTTTTCTTCTACAGTGTTCAGTATACGGGATAAGTGATGTTACATTAGATCGGACTTTTTCGGACGTGGCAATACCAAATATGTGTAACTTTTTTATTATATAATTATTACATAATTATTTTTTTTTTTTATTACTTTTTTATTATCGTTATTATTTTATTTATTTAACTTTGAGTCCCCCTAAGGCACTTCACCACTAGGGGGTACGATCATTTATACAGCCTAATGCATTGCATAGACAATGCATTAGGATGTACCAAGATGGGGCCGGAAGTGGGGCAAATGAAAACATGGCAGTGATCGAAGTCTTCACAGGCTTCCTGCTGCCATGTTCAGCCATCGGATCACCGCAGTTATGCTGCGGCGGCTCTGATCGGAGTGAAGAATGGTGCGTGGCACTGTCTTTCATTCATTTAGATGCCGCGGCCATCTTTGTCGCGGCGTCTAAGGGGTTAAACAGTGCGGGGGAGCCACACCCTCCACCCCCCGCGCTGTAACCGCTGGGTGTTAGCACAACTCCTTAATGCCACCAGGACATACCCATATGTCCAGGTGGGTTAAGGAGTGCCAGGGACATTTACCTTTAATGTTCATTGGCCGATGGAGAGGTGCGGGGATGGTTTGGCGAGGTTAGGGAGCGGTTTTATACCTCCTTTTTGTTAGCTTTTAACTTTTTTTTTTCCCCTCTCCCCACCGCTCCCGATCCTCGCCAAGTGGACCACTCACACTTTGACGAACAGGGTGCAGTTAGAACCTCATGCATCACAACCCCTTTAACATAAAGAAAAAAATGTTTTGTTTCAGATCCGATATGTTTCATATGTTTTTGCTGTTTTCACAGTTGTGGTTTATTGTTGTGTGCAATGTATCTAAATCTCGACAATCTGATATACGTTTGCCATGTTAAAATGCCTTCAGTAGCCAGCGTAAGCCCACCGCCCCAGCCAAATGCAGATTACGGGGGCGCTCGCTGGGGCGCCTCCCGTGATTCCCATTCTGGTACAATACTGCCCTTGCGACCACCCACCCGGGGTATAGGATGAGTACCTTCATTGGGAATGGCGGGGCGTCCATACCACCCCAAAGCTTCATTTCCTGTCCTGGAACGTTGCAGACCTGAACATTCCGGAGAAACTGTTCTCATGCACATTAAACGCCTAAATGCAGATGTAACATTCCTGCAAGAGACACACGGGAAAACTGATCATTTCATCCCTCTGCAGGCCCCATGGTTAGAACCACCCTTCTTGGCTAACTTCAAAACTAAGTCCAGGGGGGTCGCCATTTACTTCAGGAAAGGTATTCTACAGTCCGTAAACGATCAATATGCAGATCCTGATGGAAGATATGTATACTTAATTGTCAGAATTGCAAAACACATATACCCCCCTTTAATGTCTACGTTCCAAGCATTCTCACTGACATCACTAATTTTCGAATCTCCAGGCCTCATACACCTGATACTGATACACTATTGGACAGATCGCGCGATTTTAGCGAACGGGGGATGGAACCCTCTACTCTAAGGGAAGTGTTCACTAACCTAGACATTTTTGACTACTGGAGAGCAACCAATCCCACTTTGAGAACATACACATTTTATTCAGCGGTACACGAGTCCTTCTTCCGCATTGACTGGGCACTGCCCTCCACCTCGCTTTATCACATGATCGCAGACGCACATCTCTTTCCTATTAGTTTCAGAACATGCCCCCATAATGATAACCATAAGCGGTATTTCACTTCTCCCCAAGACACTAGGCTGGAGATTCCCAAGCTACCTTTTTCAATTAGACTTTTTCAGGGAATTCCATAAAATCCGCTGGACACAGTTTATGAAAAAGACAACAGAGCCCACGCGGAAAAGACGCCGCTAAGGTGGCTTACAGCCAAAGCGGTAATACGAGGCCATATTATCAGCTATGTCACCATGAGACGTAAAGCCCAGGGTAAAAAGTTTCAGGATCTGCACTCAAACTTACACCAGTCCCAAAATGAATATTTCACTTGCCCCACCCCTGATAACAAAAAAAAGTTTTTAGAGGCACATAACCTTTTACACACATTCTTACAGAGCGAAGCAAAGACACACATTTCTAACCAACAAAATAGATACTATCGGTGGGGAAACAGGATGGGTAAACTCCTTGCTAATGCCACGAGGCCGTGGCAAGCCAGACCCCCAATAGCGGCCATTAAGTCGCCAACTACAGGGAACCTTCTCACCCCCTAGACATTAAGCAAGCATTTGCAGATTTCTTTGAATCTCTGTACAGAGCTGCCCCGTACGATGCCCTAAAGGCGAGCTCCTTTCTGTATTCCCTCAATCTCCCCAAAATCACAGAGGATCAGCGATTGTTTCTGGAAGCAGAAGTAACGGACGAAGAGGTGAGGGGGGTGATCATGAGGCTGGCGCACAACAGGTCCCCGGGACCCGATGGATTCTCGACGGAATTCTTTAAAATCCTATCTAATGAACTTACCCCTCAACGCACCAAGTTACATAACGATATTTATTTACATTCCGCTGTGGTGGACTCTTTTTGCGATGCAAGGACTATACTACTGCCTAAACTGCAAAACCCTACCCTGCTAGCATCAGATCAGCCCATATCCCTGTTGAACCAGGACTAACAAATCTTTGCAAAAATCTTGGCCACCGGAATGCAAACCTTTCTACCACACATAAAACACCCCTCCCAGAATGGTTTTATAGCCCACAGGCACTGCACTAAACATCCGAACGGCGATAGCAGCAATGACACAAGCTAGAACAGATCCACTCTCTGTGTCTATGTTGCTTAGCCTAGATGCAGAAAAGGCCTTCGACAAGGTGTCATGGCCGTTCCTGGATGCCACTTTGTCGAAAAGAGGTTTCAGGGACCATTTCGCTAGCTTCATCAATCATCTGCAGTCAAACTCCACCACTTCGCTATTTATCAACAATCACAACTTCCCACCAATAGATTTATTTCGAGGTACTAAACAGGGGTGCCCATTGTCACCCCTATTTAATCTTTCTATTGTTCCCCCCTTATACCACATTTCTAAATCTCCCATTTACAAGGGCGTAACTTTCTCCGGACACGAGGTCAAGGTTACAGCACAAGCTGATGACCTTCTCTTAATGATAACAATTCCACAATGCACACTGACCGCACTTCTAGAAGATTTACAAGACAAGGGTCCCATATCAGGGTATACAATAAATGTAGATACGAGCGAAGGCATGCTATTGACAGGCCCAGCAATACCCACCTGGTCCTCTGCTCACCAAATTCACTGGTGCACATCAGCCTTGAGGTACTTGTGAATTTGGCTAACTAAATCGCCAAGGAATCTCTACAAGAAAAATGTGGGCAAACATATGGAGAAACTTCCAGACACTTTGAAGGGATGGTCTAGACTCCCTCTATCATTCTCCGGACGCTGCAATCTCATTAAGATGGTTGAGTTCCCGCGTTTGTTGTATGCTCTACATATGCTTCCTATATATCTGAGACGAAAAACCTATCAATGCGCTTTACAGACGTTTCATTTGGGACGGTAAAAGGGCTCGAATTCCTTTACACATTCTTCAGCAACACAAACTGAATGGGGGTCTGGGCTTCCCAAATGTGCATCTGTACAATTTGGCATCTTTGGGATGGTTTATAGCAGATTTGGCACAGTCCTCTAATATATTTACGGATAGTGCCCTAGATCTATGGTTCCTACCCAATATCTCTTTCATGAACTTTTTACATTTACCTTTTGCCGAAATCCCTAAAATGGTGAAAGATAATAGCCTGCTTATGCCGATCTGGCATGCTTGGAGGAAAATTCGACTCCTCAAACACATCAACCCAGACTATTCCCAGCATTTATCTCTACTACAAAACCCAGGTTTTCAAGAAAGAAAACCACATAGAACATTTAAGATCAGGCATAGCTCGGGCATACATCAATTGCACCATTTTGTCCACCCGACCACAAGAAAACCACTTACACTCCCGCAACTTCAACAGGCTTATCCAACAGTCACTATTCCTTTTTTTTAATTATTTGCAGGCGGTTAGCTACATCGATAAGATACTGCAGCACCTAACTCTTGAAGAATGGAACACGACCTTTGATCATTTTCTTCTGTACCCTCATACGAGACTCTCATTTGTCTAACATTTACAAATTCTTAATAGATCCGGTAGATTACAGCCAGTCCGAACTTGGTCTGGCAAGATAGAAAAATAGGGATGCTACCCTGACTCCCCACCTGATTTTAGAGGTGCTAGCAGACGCCCATAAATTTCTACCTTCAAGCCGATACCTGGAGATATTCTTAAAGACAGTTCATAACGCATATCTTACACCCATACGGGGCTATCACATGGGAAGATTTGTCCCTGATCATTGTTTCAGATGTGCCGAGGCAGGAGCGGACCTTTACCATTGTTTATGGGAATGTCAGGCAATTCGTACTTATTGGGATCAGGTGTCACAGTTTATGCAGCGCTTTTTGGTACTATCATTCTCTTCATCAACCTCTTGGGCAATCTTTGGCATCTTAGATAATGAGACCCATGATCATACCAGAAGAGAGATGCGCATATTACATGTTGTCGGAGCAGCTGCGCACAAAGCAATTCTGCAGGTTTGGTTATAACACAAAAGCCCGACATTTAAATTGTTTGAGGAAAAGCTCCGATTCCTAATGCACATGGACTGGATCGAAGCGACTCTAAAAAAAGAAGCCAGAGTTAGGAATTTTTTCATGCTCTGGGGTAATTATATAGACACACTTCCAGTGACCATTAAACGAAAATTACAGTCTTACTTTAGTTCTACGTCTTGGTACCTGGGGCACCAAATAATAGGCATGGAACCAACTGCCATACAATCAGAAAGGAGATAGTCGAGAAGTCTAGTTCAGTCTGCACAGTGGCTCTGCATCCCAGGGGGGTGAGGAGTCAGGGTGCCCATCTTCAACATCACTTAATATATCTTTCACATCAGGCACTGAATAGAAGGGGTGGGACTCCTCTCGCCACGCATGGCTGGGGAGACAGAGTGCTAACATTTCGAAACCGGCGGAAGAAACGGAACAAAAGCGAAAGAAAGCACACATAGTTTTACGCAAGTTGTTTATATAGGATGATTTATTCATTCACTTATGCATTTGTGATTCAGTTCCTGTCACACTATGTTTGAACAAAGTTATGATTAGTTTGACAATTTTTTCAAAAATCAAAGAAAAACTTTCAATGTCTATGGCTCACTAAGGTTAATAATCTGTCTTGTAACATTGACTTGTTTACATAATGTTTAACTCCTTAACGACTGCCCACCGTCTTTTGACGGCGGGCATTTCAGGTCATTCGTCTGCAGCGACATGTCTTGACGTCGCTGCAGACATCGGAGTTTGCGGCACCCGGCGCCCTCCGCTCCCTGGTTCTTTAACCCCTTACTGCCGGAGCCAGTTTTGGCCTTTCTGACAGAGCCCTGGTTTTAAAATCTGACATGTGTCACTTTATGTAAGAATAACTTTTTGACACTTTTACCTATCCAAGTGATTCAGAGATTGTTTTCTCGTGACACATTGTGCTTTAAGTTAGTAATACATTTTGGTCCAAAAAGTCCTTGTTTATTTGTGAAAAATATCAAAATATCATGAAAATTTGCAAAAATTTGCAATTTTCAAAGTTCAAAAATTTCTGCGTGAAAGACAGTTATTCCATTCAAAATTGTTTATAACTAGAATATACCATATGTATACTGTAGGTTGGCATAATTTTTTTAATTTTTTTTTTTTTTTTTTTTACCACATTAAGGGGCTTAGAAATATAGAAGAAACTTTTCACATTTTCAAGAAAATTTGCAAAATTTATTTTTTTAGGGACCAGTCCAGTTCTGACATGGCTTTGAGGGGTCTGCATGTTAGATACCCGAATAAATGACCCCATCTAAGAAACTACACCCCTTAAAGTATTTAAAAAAGCATTTAAGAAGTTTGTTGGCCCTTTAGATATTTCACAGAAATTAAAGCAAAGTGGAGGTGAAATTTCAAAATTGCACTTTTTTTTGTAGATTTAAAATTTTTATCCATTATTCACTGGAACACAGTAGATGTGACCATGGAAATGCAGCTTAATATTGATTACTCAGATTCTGACGTTTTCAGAGATATCCTATATGTGGCCCTAGTGCACTATTTGGCTCAACCACAAGCCTCAGAATAGGAGGTGCACCTACCGGACTCTGGGGTCACATTTTCATTACAATTTTATTTAGGCGCCATTTTAGGTTTGCAAACACACCCTAAGGTGCCAAAACCTAATAAACTCCCCTAAAAGACCATATATTGGAAACTACACCCTTTATGGAATATATCCAGAGATGCAGTGAGTATATCGACCACACAGGTGTTTCACAAATTTTTTTAGCGTTCGGCTCTGAAAATAAAAAAATTTCCAATAATCTGCTATTTTAGCTGAAAATGTTTCATTTTTACAAGGAATCCTGGAAAAAAAGCACCCCAAATTGTGTTACGCAATTTCTTCCAAGTTCAGCATTACCCTACATGTGGGTGTAAACTGCTGTTTGGGCACATGGCAGGGTGTACAAGGGAAGGAGTGTTATTTGGCTTTTGGAGCACAGATTTTGGTTGGTCCATGTCGCATCTGCAAAGCCCCCAAAGTATTAGAACAGGTGAAGTTGCCCCATTTTGGATTCAGCACCCTTCAGGGATCTCATCTAGGGGTGTATTTTGCATTTTGGGCGCACAATTGTTCCGTAGTTTTTTTTTTAGCCTCGGGCTATGAAAATGGGGGGGGGGAACACTTTTCCGCCATTGTTTTTGGGCTTCATTTTTACAGTATTCGCCATACGGGATAAATGACAGGATAACTTTACTATGGGGGTCGGTACAATTACAATGATATAAATTTTATATAGTTTTTTATGTTTTATTACTTTTACACAATAGAAGTGAGTTTATAAAAAAATGCATTTTTATGTTGTCCTATTCTGACAGCCATAACTTTTTTTAATTTTTTGTATATGGAGCTGATTGTGGGCTTGTTTTTTGAGAGATGAGTTGATGTTTTTATTGGTACCATTATGGGGGGCATATGATGCTTTGATCACTTTTTATTAAGGTTTTTGTGAGGCATTTTGAACAAAATACAGCAATCCTGGTAGTGTTTTTTATTTTTATTTTTTACAGCGGTCACTGTGCGGTATAAATGACATGCTAGTTTTACTCAGCAGGCTGATATGATTACAGCGATACCAAATTTGTATATATATATATATTTTTTTTTTTTTAAACAATTTTTATTGACATTATAAACAAAACATAAGATATATGCATCAGGTACACAGTCAAGTCCCTGTAAAGCTATTACAATGCTGAACACATAAAACAAACCCCCCTTTCCCTCCCCCCCAACCACAGCTACTATTACTCCTAATCCACAATTATGCGGTAAGTAATTCTCTGTCACACACAAAATGTACTTGTGCGAAGTTCTTGTCTCCGGTCACCTCAATACCATTTCTCTACATCGAAGCCCGTCCCAATGACTGATTGTCATTCTACCCTAAGCGAACCCAGATCGCCTGCCAACTCTTTATGCATATACCATGTAGTATCCTTAAAATGAAGCATAAGATCCCTTATCTCCTGTGTAGTGAGAAACTTCTCAATAAAGATTCTCCATTTTTTAAAGAAGGTCTTGGTGTGCGCCTCCTTGTTGTACTCTACCTCTCTCCTTTCCAGAAGGAGAAAATGTTTGACCTGCGTGGCTACCATCTCAATAGTGGGCATTTCCTGTTTAAGCCAAAGAGTTAGACGGCATCTTTTGGTAATGAAAAAAAAAATATGGGCTAGCGGAGGAGCAGCTGATCCTTCAGGGTTAATATGGAACAACATAAGGCTGGGTGATTGTGCTAGTCGTAGTTGCAACCGTGAATTTAATAATTCCCTTATCCTTTCCCAGAAATCTTGTGTTTTTGGACAGGACCAGATGCCATGGAGTAAGTCTGTTTTCCCCTGGGAGCACTTTGGGCAAACCACCAGTCTATCAGGGGCGTTCGGATGTGGTGGTATATCAAAACCATATATGGCATGATGTATTAACTTATAATGGGACTCCCTCCAAGTTTCGCATGGTATGATTTTCCGTACCAACTCCCATCTAAAATTTTAACTGGTAATTCTTCATCTTCCAGCTGCCTTGCCCATCGCTTGAATAAACTCTGGGTATGAGAATGGATTTCTCTGAGGATCTTATATATGACAGAGAGAGAATTTTTCCGCGGGGGAAAACCTATCAAGACATCAAATCTGTTCATCCGAAGCTCATTCGTGTAGTTTCTTAGACGTTGCCGAAGGAAACTAGGCACCTGGGCGAAACCCAACCCACCCCTCCCCCCCTGGGCTATTTTATACTTCTCTGTCAATTCTCTGAAAGTTAAGAATCTGCGCTCAGAGGCGTGGAATAAATGTCTGACCTGTCGTATCCCTCCCCTTGACCAAGTCTTGAATTCTATATTCTCCTGGCCTTGTAGGAATTCAGGATGATTCCAAAGTGACATATATTTGGAGCATAAGAAAGGAAGACCCATCGCTTTCCTCACTGCCTTCCACGAAGCTATTGTATCTTTAATAATTATAGATTTTCGGAGATGCCTCGGCAGACATGAAAATTTTGTGTGCAGAAGACTATTCAAATTCCAAGGATATGCCAGATTCATTTTCACATCCAGGTTTGAACAAAAATTGGAATTTTGGATCCAGTCTATGGCATGGAGTAGAATACAGGAGAGGTTATATAACCTAACATCCGGGAGCCCTAAGCCTCCTCTGTCCCTTGAGAGCATCAGAGTGCTTCTCGCTATGCGGTGTCGTTTGTGGGCCCAGATGAAGGAGGTAAAAATCTGATTTACCTTCTTAACATCGGAGTGCTTTAGTAGTAGGGGTATGGTCTGTAGAGGATAAAGTAGCTTAGGAAAGCTCACCATCTTTATCAAATTTACCCTACCCATTAGGGAGAGGGGCACATTATTCAACTTTTTCAATTCCAAGCCTATTTTATGCAAAATAGGGACAAAATTTAACTTGTAGATAGATTCTGAGTATTTCCCGATATGAATCCCTAGGTATTTAATGCTTTCTCTTGCAATATGCACCGGGAATTTGTTCCTCCCTACCAATCGCGGTAAAACACCAGTAGGAGAAATGTCTAAAATTTTGCTCTTGGCCATATTGACTTTAAGACCTGAAAATTCCCCAAATTTCTCCAATACTCTAAATATGCATCCCACCTCTGCCACCGGGTCAGATACAAACATAAGAATATCATCTGCAAACAAGATGGTCTTGAGAGTCTGTTTCCAAATCTTAATCCCCTAAAGAGAGTCTTCCTTTTCAATCGCCCTTATCAAAGGTTCTATGGAGATATTAAACAGGAGGGGGGACAGCGGACACCCCTGCCGAGTACCCTTCTGGAGCTTAAATGCAGGCGACATGAACCCCGGGGTATAAATTCTCGCCTTTGGGGATTCATATAAAGACTTCAAGAACACCATGAATTCTCCTGAAAATCCCATATAAGCTAGAACCTTGTACAGCCATTCCCAAGCGACATTATCAAACGCTTTTTCTGCGTCAATAGCCATGATCGCTGGGGAATAGTGTAGCTGCGGATTGATTTTTATTTCGTCCAGTACCGCAAGAACTCTATGGATATTAGTAACCGCGGATCTGCCTTGCACAAACCCGACTTGCAAAGGGGATATGAGCTTTGGTAATATCTTAGCCAATCTATCTGCCATAATTTTTGCGATCAACTTTAGGTCTACGTTAATCAATGAGATAGGCCTATAAGAGGCCGCCAGGGACGTATCCTTGTCAGGTTTCGGGAGTAGTTTAATATATGCCGTGTTCATGAGGTCAGGGATGTTGCCTCCTTGTAAGTACCCGTTAAATAGGATTAATAAATCAGGGGCTATGTGGTCCTGCAAAATTTTATAAAATTCCCCCGTCAGACCATCTGGCCCCGGAGCTTTATTATTCTTCAGATTCTTAATCGCAGCGACCAATTCCGCCAACTCAATCGGCGAGTTAAGCTGAGCCTTGTCCTCTACAGACAATGATGGCAACTGCAACTGCTGCAGAAAGGATTCAGAGTTTGGGTCAATGTTCCCATCCTTGGCATATAAGTTTTCATAGAATTTCTGAAAGATCTTGTTGATCTCTCTAGGGTGGTGGTGGAGTACTCCCGCAGTGTCCCGCAAAGGAGCAAGTTGCCCCTGTCCCCTAGGCCCCCTAGCAAGTCTAGCGAGTAATTTACCACATTTGTTCCCATATTTGAACAGCTTCGCTTCCAAGGTCGAGAATTTCATTCTCTCCTTCATCCCCAGCCAGTGCTCTTCTTGTGACTTGGCGTCTATCCATGCTTGCTTAGATACTGAGTCTCTCTTTTCCAAAAGAGTCGTATATGCCTCCCTCAACTTTAAACTAAACCTGTCTAGACCCTGTCGAATTTCCTTTTTAATGCGGGCCACATGCGAAATCAAACGTCCCCTCAGTACCGTCTTAGCTGTGTCCCAAAAAAGCTGTGGTCTGTCCGAATGCTCAGCATTCAGGGATCTAAATTCTGACCACCAGTTCTCTAACAAGATACGGAACTCAGTATTTTCTGCCAAGTAGGTTGGAAAGCGCCACATTATATTTGTCCCTCTTGGCATAACATCACTAAGCGATAGGATCACCGGGGCGTGATCTGAGATCACCATTTCTCCAATCTGCACCTCCTGAATCCTAGCTTGTAGCTGATGAGAGACCAGACAGTAATCGATTCGGGACCAAGAATCATGCACTGGAGAAAAGAAGGTATACTCGCGGCCTTCCGGATGCAATTTACGCCACGTATCCGTGAGTTCTGTTTTTTCTAGAAATTGGGCTAAGTGCAGAGAATCCTTTCCCCTGAGTGATTTCACTGCCTTAGTCCTCCTCCTATCCTCCTGGGGGTTTATAACCATATTGAAATCCCCCCCCCACCACCACCGTTGATGGGACACTGTCGGCCACAAGTGAAGTAGCCAGTTTGTTTAGAAAAGTTGACTGATTCTCATTAGGGCTATATATGTTGTAAATATGAATATTCTCTAAGTGATTTGTTAAAATCAGTCTATGCGCTCTACCCTCCGTGTCGCAGCTCTGATCCAGAACCTGGTACTGTAAATTTTTATTAATGAACGTCATCACCCCAGCTTTAGAGTTTTTGGCTGGAGAGCCTAAGACTTCACCAACCCAAAGTTTCCTCAATCTAAAGAAATCGGATTCCTCCAGGTGTGTCTCCTGAAGCAATGCGACATCCGCCTTCAAGCGCTTCAAGTGTCTAAGAATCATCATTCGCTTATGAGGCGACCGGAGCCCTTTCACATTCCATGAGATAATTCGCATATTGCGTTCGGTATCACAGATCTATTTGGTTGTAGCTGAACCATTAAACAACCCCCCAACAATAAAACCAAGAACAAAGCACATCTTAACCTGGAGATCAATAAAATCCTATCTCCTAAGAACACAGTGCAATATGACTTCCTTCTTTCCTCCATGTTAAACACCATACCTGAACTATTCTATTAACCTCCTTCCCCAGCAGCAGGGCCCCGCGCCCTGTGTCTATGAGGTATCTTTTACGGGCTTCCCCATCTATCTTTTATCCCCGCATCAACCACTAACTCTTGTCTATCGATATGCAAGATACATTCAAAACAGTCTTCTAACTATTAATATATATGCCAAGACATATAACCTAGAATCAAATGCCACTAAAAATGACATAAAACAGTGCAACACCTTCTAAAATTCTCTGAGATCCTCCATCTTGCGTTCCCCCCTTGTGAGGTGGACGGTGTAGGTAAAGTCTCAGGTTATCGCAGTTAAGGTCAGTTTTGGCCTCTTCTCTCTCTTTTGATACGTGGCGGAGTCATCGCCGGGAGCGCCATCTTGACGGAGTCCATCTGTCAAATTTATTGGAAGGTCTAGACCCTCCACTGCAGATTGCGGATCCTGAAAGAAAAGGGGGGGACCGTCCACTTGAAATACTTTCAGAGTCACTGGGTACAGAAGAGCAAATTTCTTTTGTGTTTTATGTAACTCTGCGCAGATTGCGGAAAATGCCCTTTGTCGCCGGGATACTTCAGCAGAAAAGTCAGCAAATAGTAAGATCTGAGAGCCATGCAGTTCAATGCCAGAGCTTTTTTTCCGGTATGCCGACAGAATTTCCGCCTTGTCTGAGTAGTCTAGATATTTGCAGATGGCTGGCCTACGCCTATTGTTGGACCTAATCTTCGTTGAATCCTTCCTCTTTTCAGGCCCCAGCCTGTGAGCCCTTTCAACCATGCATTTTCGAAGAATGCCCAAATATTGTGGAATTTCATTTTCGCATAGGTTAAACAGAGCAGCAGTGGATAGGGATTCTGGGACGCCAACTAGTTTTAAGTTACTTCTTCTTGACCTGTTCTCCAAGTCATCAGCTTTGTCACAAAGTCTCCTGTTATCTTTAGCCATCTCCTGCAATTGAAATTGGAGGTCTTCCACATCCTTTTCATTGTTAAGGATACGCTCTTCAGCCGCTGTCAACCTTTCATCATGCTGTGACACAGTCTCTTGCAACTCTCTTAAGGTTGTGCTAATGGTGCTCGTCAGAGAGGCCTGAAGGTCTGGAAGAATGACTTTCGCCACTTCAAGCGCAACTTGTTTTAACTCAGAAATGGTATAGCGAGAGGCTGTGAGGGTATCAGTTTCGGGTGGAAGCACTGAGGAAGAATCCGTTGCATGTAATAGTAAGGTGTCATTTTCCGCCAGGTCACTAGGTGGCACTGTTTCACCCTTCTGGTTTTTAAGTGCACTTCGTGTTTTAGTAGCCATCTTAACCAGGTATTTGTCCATCTATGTTATAGAGTGCAAAAGGTGGCTGAGCAACGAGGGATACTAGGTTGAGAGAGAGTGTAGTGAGCCAGGAATGTTCATCCGTGAGCACGTATCACTAAATGGTTTAACTTTTGATGTTTCTACTGTTGAGAGGCTTCACCAGCATATGACTTTATCACTGTAATATATCTGAAGGCAATGAAGCTGCCTGATATTCATGGCAAGGACCTTGTGAGACACTGTACTGGAAGAGTGCAGGGAATGTTGTAGAGAATTGCACAAAACGCCTCCCCTGGGGATCACATAGGGTTAATTGTAGATGTTAGAGGCCGGGGGTAGTGAGCTGACTATTGAGGCTTATGTGAGCTGGTATTGAGGCTTATGTGCCCATCGGTGCAGACCTTGTTAAGGCTTATTAACTGTTGCAGCCTAAGACACCCCTGGAGAGTGTGAGGACAGTAGATGAGCCTGCCAGGGTGGATGTGGCTCTAACAATGTCCCGACTGTCACCTCTACATCTCCTGGGTCCTGCCGGTGCCTAGGTAGTGCCGCCTGCCTCTGGACCCGATCTAAGATGGCGGACGCCACGCGCTCACCCAGCGCTACTCCTCCTCTGCGCTGCTTGTCTCCGTGCCAGAGCGATGATCCCACGCCTCCACCAGCTACTGCGCCGCTCACTGTCCTCTCCGGTGTCCTCAGGAAGGCTGCATGCGTCCGGGGACCCGCTGTAGCCGCTCCGTTATAGCGCGGGGTGTCGGAGCCTCCGCTACTCGCGGCTCATCATGGAGACGCCGGAACCGGAAGTCTGTATAATTTTCTTAATGTTTTACTGCTTTTACACAATAAAAACACATTTATCCGAAAAGGAAAACACGTTCGCCACGGTCTGAGAGCCATAACTTTTTTATTTTTTGTTTACGAAGTTGTATAGGAGCTTGTTTTTTGTGGGATGAGTTGACGTTTTTATTGGTATCAGTGTTTTTTATTTTTATTTTTAATAGCGCTCACCGTGCAATATCCGTGACAAGTTAGCTTTACTCTGTGGGTTGAGACGATTACGGCGATACCCAATTTATATGGTTTTTTATGTGGAAGCACAATTTATTTATTTTTTTTAAACTGTTTTTATTGTGTAAAACAATATTTATGCATCGCTATCTTCTGATAGCCATAACTTTTTAATTTTTCCGTATACAGAGCTGTGTAAGGACTTTTTTTTTGCGGGATGAACTGACGTTTTAATTGGCACCACTTTGATGTTGATATGAGTTTTTGATGACTTTTTACTCCATTTTATGTGCTGCGGGATGAACAAAAATCACAATTCTGTGACTGTTTTTTTTTACGGCGTTCACCGTACGGGTTAATTAACATGACAGATTTATAGGGTGGGTCGTTACGCACGCGGCGATACCAAATATGGGTACTTTTTATTTTTGATCTTTTTTAGGGCGATTGGCGTTTGTAAAGAGGAAAAGGGAGGTGTACGTGTTTTTATTTTATTTTTTGTGTTTGTGCTTTACTTTTTTACACTTTTTTTTTTACTTTTTCATACTTTTTACACTTTTCCCCAGGGGGGAATTGTATGAACGATTGTCAGATCGTTCATAGAATAGGAGATCAGCACACAGCTTATAGCTGTATACTGGTCTCCATGGCAACTGTCAGTCACGCTGCCCACAATGCATTGTGGGCATCGTGACGTCACCAGACAACCCGGATGCTGTCATTCAGCATCCGGGCTGTCTGGTAGGAGATCAGTAGCGGCGCTGAGCGCCGTTACTGCGCCGGGATCGCGGGCAGCAGGAGCTCACTCCTGCCGTCCGCAGCTGCGATGTCGCGACCACGATGTCGCGACATCGAGGGGTTAATCCCCCGCGGCCAGAGCTCACTGCGGCCGTGGGGGTTGCGGCATAATGCCAGCAGTAACATACCGCTGGTTCCATGCCGCGATCTTGCACGCTCCGCTTGTGAGCGCGCAAGATCGCCATGACGTACTCATACGTCAATTTGCGGGAACCCCTACCCGACATTGACATATGAGTACATCAAATGTCGGTAAGAGTTAACCCTTTGATTGCCGCGGATCGTCACCGCAGCACAATCAAAGGGTTTCCCTGCTCTGTCGGGTGATCAGGACACCCAGTGACCCGACAGAGCCAAGGGAACGGCTGCACAGTCAGCCCTGGGGACCCAGAGTAGCCCCAGGACTGTTTGTGTAAGAAGCCAGAGATCAGGACGGACTCTGACCTATCCTGATCACTGCCTGTGTCAGACTGACACAGATTATAATGTGTTAGCATATATGAATATGCTAATGCATTACTAAGTGTAAAAAAAAATGTAAAAAAAGCAAAAACATTTTTTTTAAAAAAAATTGAAAAAAAATTCTGCAATTATTTATAACTATTCCCCCATAAAGTACAACTCGTCTCGAATAAAACAAGGCTCCATACAACTGCGTCATTGAAAAAGTAAAAATTACAACTGTTGAAGGAGGCAAAAACTAAAAAAAATGTACTGGTAATTAACTACTTTTCAGGCGTTCGGCTTAAGGGGTTACATGTCCTGGACAAAATCTACTGCTGACATTGAAATTGCAATAAAACATAAAAACAAACACACTTACACATAATTGGTATAGTCAGACTTGTAAAAGTCCGATCTATTAAAATATAACATTATTTATCCCGTACACTGAACGCCGAATAATAGGTAGTCACCTAAAAACTAGAACAGAAATGATCAAAAAAGTCACATATATCCCAAAATGGTAGCAATATAAATTACACTTTAGCCCGCAAAAAATGCATCACTCAGTTATTTAGGAGAAAGTACAAAAGTTATTGAACGGAGAAAATAGCGCTGCAGAACAAATGTAAAAACAGAGAATGTTTTTATTTTTTAGTAAAACATAATTAGAACCCTACATATTTGGTATTGCATCAGCCTGAAGAACACAGGTACTAGTGCATCTCAAAAACTTAGAATATCATTGAAAATTAAAGGGGTTGTCCAGGAATATCATTTTTTTGTTATAGGGCTCACAAATGTATCATATTAAACCTTGTAATTCATACTGTAATGAGTCTATACAATATATGGGTTTCTCTATTTGACTTAAATTATTGATATCAATTAACTTTTCAGTGATATTCTAATTTTTTAAGCTGCACTAGTAACACATCCCCCAGCAAACATGGCACAAGTACGTCTTCTTTCACATTTTGCCCCACTTAGAATTTTTTTAGTTTCCCTGTATATTCTATAGTACGGTGAATGACACCATTAGAAAGTACATCTTGTCCCACAAAAATTAAATCCCTCATATGATAATGTAGATGAAAAAATAAAAAAAAGTTATGTCTCTTGGAACTCAGGGAGAAAAAAAAAGGTGGGAAAAAAGGCTGTGGCCGGAAAGGGTTAATACAGAGGAGATTCCAATCTCTAGAAAAAATATTTACGGCACTCACCCATATTCCTCTGCAAAAATCCTTTTTATTGAAAGATAAAATCAGGGGATCGGCACA
Organism: Phyllomedusa bahiana; assembly: GCA_025379985.1. NCBI lineage: Eukaryota > Metazoa > Chordata > Amphibia > Anura > Hylidae > Phyllomedusa > Phyllomedusa bahiana. Next base: position 24,056 of record JAODAL010035660.1, read on the forward strand.
TTTCACAAACACAGCCAACAGCCGTTTCACGGGAATAAGCCGTGTGAACACGGCCTTACAGTCTTTTTAGAAGTGACCGTAAACACCGAAAGGGGGGAGGTGTCTGTCTCTATGTAAAATCCTGTCTGAAGCCAACACTGCAGGAAGATATAGGTACAGGTAGTGAACAGGTGGAATCATTATGTGTAAATATACATGGGGGTAGTAACAGTAATATAATTCTAATAGGAGTCTGCTATAGGCCTCGAAATATAACAGAACCCATAGAAGATATGCTCCTCAGGCAAATAGATGAAGCATCTAATCAGAATGAGGTTGTTATTCTGGGCGACTTAAACTGGGAATCTGAAACCTGTAGCTCTCACAAAGGAAACGTGTTTTGTCTATAACTAAAGATAATTACCTTTCCCAAATGGTGCAGGAACCGACTAGAGGAAAGGCCCTTCTAGACTTAATACTGACTAATAGACCTGACAGAGTAACAAAGGTTCAGGTTGAGGGGCACCTAGGGAATAGTGACCATTTATCCGTTTATCCTTCAATAGAGCTTTTTGTCATGGAGCCACAAAAACACTGAATTTGAGGAAGGCTAATTTTACCCTGTAGAAAAGCAGAAACGAATCGTTCTCATCAGAGGAATAAAATGCCGGTTCTTTATTCAAATCTTCATGCACTAGGATAAAACAGTAGTGGTGCTGACAGTAGCAAACTATATACAATACGCAACTTTATAAATTGCGATACGGATCATGTTATTTATGGCATTAGATGTAACATTTGTGATAAATTGTATATAGGATCCAGTATACGCAAATTTAAGACCCGCATCTCTGAGCCTGTAAACAATAGAAGGAAAGGTCAGGCCACTTATTCTGGAGTGGCACGACACTTTGTGGAAATCCACAAAGGAGACATACAGAGCCTCACTTGTTTCGGTATTGAGAAAGTACAGAGACCAGATAGAGGCGGAGATTGGCAACACAAGGTACGCATGAGAGAGGCTTTTTGGATTCTGCAGTTGCAGACCCGCATGCCGACAGGATTGAATCTCCGTAACGATCTTGCCTATATTTATTATTATCAGTATGTTCTCTCATTGTTTATCTGTATTTGTATACAAAATGTTTATGCGAAAATATAACTCTAAATATGTCTGTACAGAAGCTTTGTTAATAGTAAAGGGGAGTGCCATATGAGAAATTTTGTCAATGAAAGTGAACAAACGGAAGTCACATGGATCATGACGTATTAGGTTTTTCTCATATAAAAACTAGCACTCCAAGCTGAACGGATACACTGTGAACAAGGGCTCAGAAATTTTGCCCGAAACGCGTCAGTTTGCTACTGTCAGCACCACTACTGTTTATCCTAGTGCATGAAGATTTGAATAAAGAACCGGCATTTATTCCTTTGGTGAACGATTCATTTGTGCTTTTCTACATTGAGTGTCCTGTGACTGAATCCCCCTAGTAGGATCCAAACCGGCAGAGGGAGTTACCAGGTGATTTGAAACTGCAATCAAGGTGAGCTGTGAATACCTTCTCTTTGTTTAAACACTACGTAATTTTACCCTGCTTAGAGAGGCACTAAACTGTATTGACTGGGACAAGGTGTTTAAAAATAGCAGAACAAAAAATAAATGGGAGATCTTTAAAAAACATCTTATGGCGCCCACTGTGAGAGGTATATACCATATGGTAAAAAACTAATTAGAAACAGGAAAAACCCAATGTGGATCAACAGAGATGTAAAGGAGGCAATAAAAACAAAAAGAAAGCGTTTCAGCTACTTAAACAGGAGGGCAGCGAAGAGGCGCTAAGAAGATATAGGGAAAAAAATAAAGTGTGTAAAATAAAGATTGTGACGAAAAAAGCCCAACCACCGGCCCACTCGAGGGACGACGGCCTGACTTGGGGTGTATCTTGACGTTGCACGGCCCCCTAGGGGTGCACAAGGTCAGCCAGATACTGTTCTACTGTTAACCCCTGTCCACATGGGCCCAGGGAGAAAACCAAGCTGCCACCAGTTCTCTCGTTTGGTATATAAGACCGGTCCGTTACCGACTTATAACAGGCCAGGAACCAACCCTTGGTACTATATATCATAGACCGAGTACTAGGGGTGTGAGGCCGATGACAAGACAGACTAACTCAGATTAAAGTTTTTAGATTTTAAATTTGCCTTGGAGGGCACACTAGACAAATATATACAAAAGGATAATAATAACAGTAAGAGTCAGAGGTGCACATACAAGCATGGGTTACAGACAAAAGGCAGTTAAAAAGGGTCAAGTTACCGTTGGTTTGCGGGCACACGGGGGGCATATGTGGCCTGGCTTCTGTGGGTGGATGCTCCTGGAAATGCTGTTAGGTACCCCACTCCATGGATCAACGCTAGAGCCCACACGGGCTCCTGCTTATATCTGTGAGGGGACAGCCCACGTGGCAGCCCCCTTTCACGCCCCCCCCCCATCCCTGGGACGGTCTAAGAACTCCTCCCACTCAGGTCATGCAGTTTCTGATACAAACACAAAAATGGACCATAACGCGGGCAGGGCATTGGCACAGAACCGAGCCGGTAGCACCATCAGATCCGGCTGGACCTACACGACGCCCGGATATCAGACACGCCTATCTTATGAGCTCCGTAGGTCCGGTTCTGGATATCTCGGTCCCCCTGCACCTCAGAAACCTGGAAATGGTGGCTGTGTGTGGGGAGTTCCATGTTTGCAATATGAACTCGCCATGGACCATTTTATGAGCGGATCGCCTATGAATCGATATGAAATATCGGAGACGGTCGGCTAGGTTTGATTAATTGAAGTCTTGAAGCTTGGGGGTTTGAGGCAGCATTTGTTCAGTCTAATTAATGGAAGTGAGGTTCTTTTGAGGTGTCCATGTATCCTGCTGTGCCAACATCCTATGGAGAGCATTTACAATGGGTCTTTGGCTGTGCTGATTAACATGTAAATGGAGCTTTCCTGGGAGGCTGGGACCCATCTGTGATCTGACTAGATAGGAAGTTGGAGATGGTTTGTCATATTTTGGAGTGGATTCTCCTCACAAAGATAAAGGCAGCAAAGCTGGAGACAGAAAGACGTATTGCAATAGAAAGTAAAACTAACCCTAAAATATTTTTTAACTATATAAATAGCAAAAAGATTAAAAAGAAAATGTTGAGCCTAAAAAAGTACACTGTGGAGAACTAAAGGCGTTCTTGAGGAAAAAAGAAAACATTAACCCCTTAGGACCCGGCGTTTTTTTTTTTGGTACACGTTCGTTTTTCCCCTCCTTCGCCTATCTGAAAGCCATAACCTACATTTATTTTTCCACCTACTAGACACATGAGGGCTTTTACTTTGCGGGACAAGAATGTACTTTCTAAATGGTGTTATTTACTATACTATAGAATATACTGGGAAACCGCAAAAAAATTCCAAGTGGGGACAAATTGTGAAAAAAAATGTATTTTCGCCATGTTTGCGGGGGTTTTGCTTTTACGCGATTCAATCTTCGTAAATATAATGTGTTATCTGTATTCTTCAGGTTTTACGCATCCGGCAATACCAAACATGTAGGGTCTCCGTTATGTTTTTGGTACCGTAAAAAATTCCAAACATTTTCTATTTTTGAAATTTGCGCCATTTTGTGTGACCAATAACTTTTTTGTACTAACACCTACGGATGTCAGTGAGGGGGCATTTTTTGCGGGCTGAAGTGTACTTTTTATCACTAGCAGTTTGGAATGCATAAGACTTTTTTGATCATTTTTATTCCATTTTTTGAGTGACGTAAGATGTCCAAAAAACGCAATTTTGGCGTTTGGAATTTTTTTTCTTCTACGGTGTTCAGCGTAGGGGTTAAATGATGTTTTTATTTTTATAGATCGGACTTTTTCGGACGGGGCGATTACCAAATATGTGTAACTTTTTTTTTATTATTTTAATGATTTTATTTGTAAAATGGGGAAAGGCGGGTGATTTTGAACTTTTAATACTTTTTTTTTGTACTTTAAAACTTTATTTTTTTTTTTTTTTTTAATGTAAAATTGAGGCCACCGGGGTTTACTTGACCATTTAGGTGGCGCGATTGTTAAACAACCTAATGCATTGCATAAGCATTGCATTAGGGGTTGTACAAAGATGGCGGTTTTCCCCACTTCCTGTCTGCAGACAGAAGTGGGGCAAACCGGCCAGGGTAAGGACGGGAGCCTTCACAAGGCTCCCCACCACAATGCCCGGTGATCGGGGTCGGCGCAGCTGCTTATGCCGATCACCGCACCGATCGGGCGCGGCACCGTCGGCGTTAATTCAGACCCGCGGCCATCTTTGCCGCGGCGCCATGGGGAAAGTAAAACAGCGCCAGCGAGCGGAGCCACCCCCCCTGCGCTGTTACTGTCGGGTGTTAGCGGCGATTAGCTGCTAACACCCGGCGGCTGTGCGGGGGGGGTCGCGGAGCAACCCCCTGCAAAGCCCCTTAGCGGCCCTGGGAACGTATTTATACCCAAGGTTAAACAATTTTCTTCCCACCGTATTAAACCCAGGAAAATGAGCTTCCTGTTGATGAGCAAAGGGAAGGGGTAAATTCCAACGTAAATTTTCTTGTCTAACCCAGGGAAAAAGTGCAGCACCGCCTTAGGAAGATTAAAAAAGACAAATCCCCAGGCCCTGACGGTATACACCCGCGTGTCCTAAGGGGTTAAGTAATGTGTTAGATAGGCCCCCATTTAATATTTATGGACTATATAATAACGGGGTATGTCCCAAAGGATTTGGGGCATAGCAAATGTGGTGGCCCAAAATTCAAAAAGGGGTCAAAAAGTGATCCCGGAAACATAGGCCGGTAAGCTTAACCTCTGTTGTGGGGAAAATGTTTGAAAGTTTTCTAAGAGATGCTATCCTGGAGTATCTCACTGAAAATAATGTATAACGCCGTTCTAGCATGGTTTATGAAGGGTCGGTCCTGTAATACTAATCTCATCAGCTTCTACGAGGAAGTTAGTTCCAGACTGGATCTGGGTGAGGCACTGGATGTCATATATTTGGATTTTTCTAAAGCATTTGATACTGTTCCACATAAAAGGTTGGTAAGTAAAATGAGAATGCTTGGACTGGGGGAAAATGTGTGCAAGTGGGTAAGCAACTGGCTCACTGATAGAAAACAAAGGGTGGTAATTAACGGTGCATACTCAGACTGGATCCCTGTTACTAGTGGGGTACCACAGGGCTCAGTATTGGGCCCTATCCTCTTTAATATTTTCATAAATGATCTTACACAGGGATTGCACAGTAGAATATCGATCTTTGCAGATGATACTAAGCTCTGTAAAGGAATCCACACAATAGAGGATAATGTGTTATTACAAAGGGATCTGGATAGGTTGGAGGCCTGGGCAGAGAAGTGGCAGATGAGGTTTAACACTGATAAATGAAAGGTTATGCACATGGGGAGGAAAAATCCATTACATGATTACATGTTAAATGGAAAAACACTGGGTAAAAGTGACATGGAGAAGGACTTGGGAATCCTAGTGGACAGTAAACTTAACTGTAGCAGCCAATGTCAGGCAGCAGCTGCCAAGGCTAATAGGATCATGGGGTGTATTAAAAGGGGCATAGATGCACATGATGGGAACATTATTCTCCCACTATACAAGTCACTGGTTAGACCACACATGAAATATTGTGTACAGTTTTGGGCACCAGTGCACAGGAAAGACATTGTAGAGCTTGAACAGGTACAAAGGCGGGCAACAAAAATAATTAAAGGCCTGGGTGGACTACAGTACCCAGAAAGATTAGCAAGGTTAGGGTTATTTAGTTTAGAGAAAAGACGGCTTCCGGGGGACATAATAAATATGTTTAAATATATTAAGGGCCAATATAGAGATCTCGCTAAAGATTTATTTATACCCACGACTGTATCAAGAACAAGGGGCATCCTCTAGTCTTGAGGAAAGAAAGTTTCTATGTAAACATAGAAAGGGATTATTTACTGTTAGAGAGGTGAGACTGTGGAACTCTCTGCCAGAGGAAATGGTCATGGTGAAATCACTAACAGAGTTCAAGAAGGGATTGGATGCATTTCTAGAGAGTGATAACATAACAAGTTATAGTGACTAGGATTCTGAAGAAGGCTCTAGATACATTTCTAGATGTAATATAACAAGTTATAGAGACTAGGATTCTAGAGGGGGGTCGTTGAACCAGGGATTTATTCCGATTGCCAGATTGGAGTCAGGAAGGAATTTTGGCTTCTACCTCATGGGGGTTTTTGCCTTCCTCTGGATCAACACTTTAGCAACACTTTAATAAATGGGCTGAACTGGATGGACGTATGTCTTTTTTCGGCCTGACAAACTATGTAACAGGTTGCTCTCCCTCCAGGACCATGTGAGTGCAGTACAATAGGTTACAAAGAAAAATCACTAGACAATTGGGGCAGACACAGCAGGATGTGGACCAAGCTGGGGGGTTATGTGATGATGGCATTTGTCTGTGAAGGAAGGGGAGTTAGTCAGTTAGTCATGGGTTAGTCGCAGCAGTAATTGTTCTTATGTGGCCATAGATGCAGCTTTCAGTCATGGATGCCATACATCGCCCATAGCCGAGGCCAGGTTCACACCAGAAAACACCACCCCCTTTATACATCTATTCACCTGTAAGAAGGTATTCAGGCATATATCATTGCAAAGCATAGTCTGTGACCAGCCTAACGTCACCACCTTCTTTCGAAACTGCCTGCTGTGTGGGGCACTTACTCTTCATCCTGTTTAGGGTAAGCAGGGCCTCACGTATGAAAACTGTCTAGGTGTTAGTCTTTCCTTGTTGCCCATAGCAACCTGAGTTCCCCTTTCATTTCATATAGTGCTCTGGAACAAGGGAAGCTCTGATTGGTTGCTAAGGGCAACAAAGAATGTCTTAGGATATGCTCACACGGCTTATTTTGGGGTGCACTTCGCAGTGTAGTGCACTTAATACGCAGGGAAATGCGGCCCTATAATTATGGTTTTCCATAGCTCTCATAGAGAACTATGGATTATGCCTCCTCTCCCCGCTCTTACAATACGATCATATTGCACATGCGGGGAGATAAGTGACATGTCAATTATTTGCAGCGAATACCCTCCACACTGCGGCCCCCCCATGTGAGTACGCACACATTAGCGCCAGCTTCGGAAACACATGATGTACTGCGGTGCAATGTACATCGTGTGAACATACCCTTAGATCCGGACAGTTTTCATAAATGTCCCCCTATGAACCTACCTCTTCTATATAAGTATGAATACCTGCACACCCACTGTGTATAGCCTCCAGGGAAAATGTAGCAACCACGTTTGCTTTGGTTTTGGACACACATGGCTTCTCTGTGAGTCTTAATAGCAGGGAACAGGCTGCTACCCTTTCCACAAAGTACTGACGAAACCAGAACAACCTTAGTCATGACTGTATTTACTCTGTAGGCCCCACACACCCTGCGGCTACGCTGTATTCACCTGTACTGTTCACCGAGCGTAGGTTCACAGTGAGACCTTACCGTCACAACAACCCCCTCACTAGTACACGACCGTCACAACTACTGCAACTGCCTACAGAAAGCGCGGGACTCGCCACGTGACTGTGCGTGTCACGTGGTGTGCTGGCGTCAGCAGAAGGGAAGTGAACTGTAGCACAGAGAGAGGTGATGGTGGCGGGAGCAGCATGAGGTTCCGCTGCAAGATAGTGGACGTCAGCTGCCTGAACCACTTCACTCGTGTGTATCTGACTGTTGGCGGAGCTTGTGCTCCGTTATAGTAGTGTCCTTCGGAGCTGTGTGCAGACGAGGGAGATGCTTGGGATAATGCGCTCCATAGCGGTAGTGTGCCCAGAGGTGTAATGTAGTGGGGGGGATCAGGGGCTTTAGATGATGGGTGTTCTCCATCTGTATATATACTGCAAGGAGTACTGTGTATAGTGCTATAAATGATGAATATCCCCTGTGGTAGGAGTCACTCTAGTGCTCGTATCAGGGGCTTCAGCTGTGAGATGCTCAGGATAATGCGCTCCATAGCGGTAGAGTGCCCAGCGGTGTAATGTAGTGGGGGGGGATCAGGGGCTTTAGCTGATGGGTGTTCTCCATCTGTATATATACTGCAAGGAGTACTGTGTATAGTGCTATAAATGATGAATAACCCCTGTGGTAGCAGTCACTCTAGTGCTGGTGTCAGGGGCTTCAGCTGTGAAATGTTCAGGATAATGCGCTCCATAGCGGTAGAGTGCCCAGAGGTGTAATGTAGTGTGGGGGGGGGGGGGGGGCATCAGGGGCTTCAGCTGATGGGTGTTCTCCATCTGTATACATACTGCAGGGAGTACTGTGTGTGTTACTTTACATGGCCAATAACCCCTGTGTCACTAGTGCTGGTGTAAGGGGCTTCATAACCCCTCCCCTCTATACATCTCTGCTCTAATCTCCAGATATCTCCCCTCACGCAATCTTCGCTCCTCACAGGACCTTCTCTGCTCCCCTCTCATCAGCTCCTCACACAGCCGTCTCCAAGACTTCACTTGTGCTTCACCCATTCTCTGGAACTCCTTAACCCAAAACATCAGACTCTCCCGAACTTTCACCAGTTTCAAAAGCAACATGAAAACCCATCTCTTCAGGATAGCCTATAACCTACACTAACCCCACCACCAGTACACCGCCCCACACCTTCTGTCTCTCCCCTCCTCCCTTCTAGATTGTAAGCCCTCACGGGCACGGGCCGCTTTCCTCTCTGTATCAGTTACTAGTAATTTTTCGGCACCATTGTATTTGTTCGACATTTGTTATGTATGTAACTCCCCTTGAATGTACAGCGCCCTGCAATCAATGGCGCTCTAAAATAAATAATAATAGTGCAGTGAGTGACCGCCAGCATCTGTGGTAGGAGTCACAATAGTGCTGGGTCAGGGGCTTCAGCTGTGGGGTGTTCTGCATCTGTATACATTCTGCAGGGAGTGTATGTGTATTGCTGTAAATGACTAATGACCACTGCGGTAGGAGTCACCCTTAGCTTCATCTGTGGTGTGTTCACCATCTGTATACATACTCCGGGGAGTACTGTGGATTTCTGCCATACTGAGGCTATGGGCACAGGGCACACTTGTATCTAAAGCAAATCTGTTGTGGAATTCTTTAGGAAATCTGTGGCTGCAATTCTGCCCCTTTTGTAAATTAGTGGTGATTTATAGGGGTTCAGCTTATAAAAATATCATCAGAAAACCTGTATATTGTCTGCTCTAATACTGTAAAGGGGCTGTCACCCAATTTATTTTTAATTATTGCTTCTGCAGCTGTATTAAAAGTAGAATCTACTCCACTCCTTTCCAAAGCTACAGCTGCTGCACCTCTGATTTACGGCTGCTGGTAGGTGAAACATCAGACCTGCAGCAGGCATGTGACATTTGTAGACATCACTGGTTTTTGGAAGTAAAAGGCTCTGATTGGTGATGTGAGGCAATACGCATGACTGTTTCAACCAATCTGCAGCAGTGGTGTTCAGACTAGCAGCACCAGGAAGTGAGCAGAGGAAGAGGAGCGGCAGCACAGGAACGGGGTGACTTCAAAAGGTTCTTTGTTGATTTTATTTATTTTTTTAACTTTACTACGGAAGCAATAATTTAAAAGTAGGGGGACGTTAAACTGAGGTGTGTCTTTACCTGTACAGTGTACCTATACTACAGCTGCAGCAACAGAGGCCAAGTAGTCCTATAGTTTAGGGGATTGAAAGATTCTGACGCAGTGTCACTCTCTGACTCTTGGTCTAAGCTTGTGGTGTGTGAGCTTTAGTGCATCATTTCCCTGTGGTGTGTCTTCATAAACATACAGCTGTTCTCCCTTGGCCATCAACATTAGAAAGAGAGTGGTTGTCATAACTTTATTACAGCTCTCCCCCCTCTGCACTTAGACTACCAAGGTGCATGATTATGATTCTTTGTATAAGTTGTTGGTATCGATGCTTTGAAATGTTTTTTTTTGTTTTGTTTTTAGGCGTTGTAAACACTATAACAAAGTTGACAAAATCATGCATCTTACGACTTGCAGCCAACAATCTTTATTTTATTGTTACTGACAAAGTGGCCAATGGAGGTGTGAGCATGTGGTGTGAGCTCTGCCAGGTAATATTCCTTTTGTCCTTTTATACTTTTGTCATAACACTTGTTGTCATAATTTTGACCTTCCTGACTGCCCCATTTTTGAAATCTGACGAGCTACTTTGTGAGAATATCTTTTTGAAACTTTTACCTTTCCATGTGATTCAGAGATTGTACTTTACGTTAAGAAAATTTGGTCTTGTTTATTTGTGAAAAATTTTTCAAACTTAAATTTCTGCATGTATGACAGTTATTCCATTCAAAATAGTTTATAACCATCATCTACCATATTTGTATGGTTTTCAAAAAGCCACCTCTGTCAACAAATATATGTTCACAAGGCTGTGCCATATATTTCTACTTTGTAATATATATTTTAAAGGCCAAAAAAACCTGCTAGTCCAGTCTTTCTGTGCATTGTTTGACCTTTGAATGGGTTGCTGGCTTGTATATTTTGGCCAAAATATCAACTTGGACCTCCATGTTTGACACTTTTTTTTCCAGGATGCAGTCTGGCCCTGTAATACTGTGGACCTTCAGGTGTCAGTATTTTGTTGTGTACTGGGCAACTCCCTTAATCGAATAGGATGGGGATCACTAATAGGCTGTAAGATAGCATGGTGCACATAACCATGTGCAAGTTTAATACTAGACAACCACCCACTTATGATTAGTAGGTAAGTTGTTGTTAATTCTTACTCTGCACCTGTGCAACCTCCCCTGTACTATTCCTTTACTGCATTCTGGTGTGAGTTAGGCTATGTTCACACGGCTTAAAATGGGACGTATCTCGCCCCGTATTTCGCGCCGTATTGCATGAAATACGTGGCGAGATACGTCCCAGTCATTACGTAATCCCGTTCTCATAGGAACTATGGATTACGTCTCCTCTCCCTGCTCGCACGATGCGGGGAGGGAAGTGACATGACAATTATTCACGGCGTATACGCGCCGAGAATAATGAATGTCTATGGGGCCGGCAGGCTGCCGTCCCGCAATTACTGCCGTGTGAACATAGCCTTAGCGTGGGCTCACACATTGCATTTTTTACCTGCATTAAAACACTAGCAATTTAAAAAAAATACAAACAAATTTCTTTAATGACCCATATTTCACCAGTGTTCTAAATTAGTTTGTTTTTTGCTGCATGCAGCTATGTGTGTTTTTTTTTTTTTTCATCCATGCATAAAAGATTAAAATCCCTACATGTATGATTTACTTGAGGTCTAGGTGTACTGCGTCTTTTTACTATCTTAGATGGTTAAAACTCTGTTAAGCTATGTGTGCAGGATGCCCACTGCTCAGCGTCTCCCTGCTATCCTTCATGGACTTTAAATGCATGCTGCGTAGATCACAGACTGATCGAAAAAGTTTTAAAAGAGCTATTATTTCTAAGTTTTGGGAAAAAACATAAAAGTTTTCAATAAAAGGACTTTGTACTGAGTGAATAAATAAGAAAAGATTTGCATCCAGTTTCTCTATGTAAGGTTCACTAAAAACAAAGGATCCAAACATTGTCTTATTTAATAAAATGAGTTACCTGTGTAATACAGGACAGGTCCTTCATAGTCGGAGACGCTCTTTGTATCCACTCTCTATACTCAGGACATGAGGATCCTGAACGGAGAACTCCCCACCCCTCTAATATTATCTACTAGAATAAATGGGAATAGATTTTCCAGTACAATCTGATTTAAAGAATGACCACATTAAAAACTACATCTAGTCCTGCAACGTAAAAGCCCTCATATGTCTATGTAGGTGGAAAAATAAAAATAAAAACTTATGTTTCTTTAAAAAAGCGAGGAAAACAAGAATTTGACGGGGGAAAAAACACTTTGGGCCTTATTTATGATAAACAATCTAGGTCCAATACTTCTTGTTGCCCATAGCAACCACTTAGAGCTCTTTCATTTTTTAGAGCACGATATGAAACGAAAGGGGAGTTGTGATTGGTTGCCATGGGCAACAAAGAAAGTACTTAGAACTAGACAGTTTTCATACATGAGGCATCGGTTGTGTATTTTCTGTTATTGTTTGTCATTGAAAATATTTTGAAGCCCTCAACATTGACCTAAATACCTATAAATGACCTATTTCCATATGGTTTATATTTGTTTAACCCCTTCCCGCCACTTGACAACCCTTTGGTCGGAAGGGGATTCCCAACACTGACATACTGTCTCATGAACATCGTGTAGGCTCAGAAGCGGACTATACAGAAGGGCACTATAGATGCATGAAACAATTTGTATGTTAAGTTTACTCTTGTCACTGCTGATTAACCCCTTAGATGCCGTGATCAATTGCAACTGGGCATTTAAGAGGAATGACAGAGGGAGGGGGCTCCCTCTGTCTCTATCCGCACTATACTGGGCAATCGTGCGGTGCTGATGGCTTCCAGGTTGTTTGTAACTTCACCACGCTTGGCCATGGTTTAGTAATACAGTGCCATACAAGTAGGTACTGCATTGTATTACACCAGCAATCTAATGATCACTGAGTGTGTACTCCCCTATGGGAACAAGTCAAAATGCCGATCACCCCAAAAAGATTAAAAATAAAAAAAAGTGCACCTATTTGGTGATGCCACGTGCTTAAAGGGGTTTTATAGTTACAAAGATCATGTCTCAGATTATGGGGACAGTAAAAATAAGCACTTTTGTAATTGGGTTGCATTACCTCAGTCACTTGGTTTAGCAGATATGAGCTTTTCTGTAAATCTGTGTTCTATTTCTGCTGTTGCTGGTCGGACCCCGCCCCATAGACACGCCCCCTGCACTGTGATTGGGTGGCTGACATTTAATTCAGCCTGTTGGGATACTCCCCTAAACAGAAAACTCCCTGGTCACGCCCCCTGCACTGTGATTGGCTGCCTGCACACTCTGTTTACTCCTCTCTGAGCTGTTAAAATCTATAGTGAAACCAAGGTCTGCTGTCTCTATATACATCTCCCATCTCTAGGGTGAAGGATCTGGGCAATTACTGGCTGTTTAAGGGGCTTTTGCCAAGAGGTTGATTCACCTCCTCACAGGTCCAGTCCTTAAGCTGCTAGTTTGAAAAGAGGGCGCTATGTTCCTCATATCTAATGCAAGCCCCATCTCCTTATTATGTCATCTTCTGTAGTGTATAACATAAGGATTCGACACAGTGTTTGTACAAGCTGTCTGTGTAGTCTAGTGCTTAGCTGATCAGTTCTACAAGAAAGAGGTTAGGAGTTCAAGCCCCATCAGTAGTTTTTTTTTATTTTCTTTTATAAATTGTACACATATGTAAAGATATGAAAATATGTGTAGACATCTATAATTTTATTTATATACCACACAAAACTCCCCTATATAGTGTCCCATCCTCACAGTAGTCACCCCCAAGCACTTCCCCAAAATATGTGATACAATGCATATACTCTGGGGGATGAGACACGATATAGGGGAGCTATGTATGTGTATATATATCATTATAGAGATTGACATATATATTTTAGGTCTCTACATATGTGTAGAATTTAAGGGGTGGGGGGAATACTCTGTGAGGGACTAGAATATATATATATATATATATATATATATATATATATATATATATTTGTGAGACAGTGACAGTTGGAGGGAATGTATATTTCCCCAAGAATGCGGTCATATGCGGCCTTAGGAAAGGTATGGACCAGTGCATGTCACCGAGTGGCCTGGGCTCGTTAAAGGGAAGCCGACAATTCTTATGTGTCAGTGATTACTGACATGTTAGATTAAGCGGTTCCAGTCCGCTTTATCCGGGTCGGCTTTTCTGGAGTGGTCAAAGAACTGGGTGGGTGGCCACTCCCACGCACCAGGTGAGGCTGGTGTCAGGCCTATAAAGCCTGAGTTTGCAGGCCAGTCATGGCTGCTGGTGTTTGCTGGAGCCTTGATGTGAGTAGCACATGCTATTTATGTTTGCAGCTTTGCCCAGGGTCACGGAGTGTGTCCCTGGTATAGTTAGGTCTGTCTTTGTGTGTAGTTAGTGCTCAGCTGAGCAGGTTTTATTTTATGTTTTATGCCTGAAGTTAAAGGGGTTGTCTCACTACAAGGATTGCTTTTTATGTTAAAGATCTTGTAAAAACAAGTCACTTTGCAATATATGTTCATTAGCATAGTCCTACCTATTCCTAGATATCCCCTCTTGTATAGGCTGCATCAGCTCCTCAGGTCGCTATAGCTACAGACCTGTTCAGTCTCTCCTGATAGGTTGCCAGCACGGTTGCTATAGCTACAGACCTGGCTTCTACTGCAGCCTAGTGGCAGTCAGTAAACATGCCCTTGAATTCAAAATGAAACCAAGAAAACAGGACTGAGGTAAGATGAACCAATGTAGTGAGACAACCCCTTTAAGGCTGTTTTTTATCATATAAATAAACCCTCACTATATATATATAAAAATATATATAATTATATATATATATATATATATATATATATAAAAATATATATTTTTTTTAACTGCTTATAAACAACGAAGACACTTTTATTCAAAAAGGAATATATAGTCTGAGAGCCATAACTTCTTTATTTTTATGTGTACAGAGACGTCTTTATTGGTATCATTTTTGATCACTTTTAAATCCGTTTTCTGGAAGGCCGGGTGCAGAAAATACTGCAATATTAATAGTGGTTTTTATTTTTAACAGCGCTCATCGTGCACTATAGGGGACAAGTTAGCTTTTCTCTGTAGGTTGATATGATTATGGCGATACCCGATTCATATAGCTTTTTTATGTTTAAGTGCTTTAAAAAGAAAAAGTGTTTTTATTGTGTAAAACAATGTTTATGCATTGCTATCTGCTGATAGCCAGATCTTTTTCCTTACACAGCCAGGCTGTTTTTCACACCATCTGTCCACGTCTGTTTTTACGCTGCAGTTTTGAAATAAAGTATCGCTGTTTAAAGAACCGGTGAGTGCCGCCCGCTATTCTTGTTACATGCTATGATCTGACAGTATACCTATACAGGCAGTCCCCGGGTTACGAGCGGGATAGGGACTGTAGGTTTTGTTCTTCAGTTGAATTTGTATGTTAGTCGGAACAGGTAGATTTATTAAATGTGACTCCAGCACAAAAGTGTTTTTTTTTTTTTGTTTTTTTTTTTTTGTTTTTTGTTTTTTTTTTAAGTTTCAGATAGTGCAGGGAAGGGTTTTTACATTTGTTTTGCAGTCTGTGCCCCTGTTAAGATTTCACATCATGTGCTGCTGTGGTATGCAGGATCTTGTCGTTCCACAGCTACTTTCTGCTGTGAAACATGGAACTATAAATGCCTGCACGCCCCATAAGTCTCCGTTTGTAACTAGGGGACAGATGTAAGTCGAGGACTGTCTGTACTATGAAGACAGTAGATGCGACACAAAGAGAAAAAAATTCCCAAAGATTTGCAATACATCATCACAAATCATATGTGATACAATAAGTATTCCAAGGTCTCCAGATAATGTCACGGGTCCATTTTATTATGAGGCATAGCAGTAAAGAACTCTATGCATCTAACTTCTTTAATACGGAAGTATAGATCCTGCTAGGTTGGGATAGAGGCTTGCCTCCAAAATAAAAGCATTTCTGTTTTGTAAAAGTAGTAAAACGCAAAAATATATAAAATTATCATTGTAATTGTACTGACCCACACAGTAAAGTTATCATGTAATTTATGTCATACAGTGAACGGTTGTAAAAATGAAATTCAAAAAACAACGGTGGATTCACTTGCGTAGTTTGTAAGGTCGAAAATAAACAGACGTCCATCCAATTCAGCCTATTGTGCTAAAGTGTTGATCCAGAGAGAGGCTAGACCCCCATGAGGTAGAAGCTAATTGTCATCGTTTTAGGATAAAAATGCCTTCCCGACTGCAATCTGGTAATCAGAATAAATCTCTGGATCAACGACCCCTCTCCAGAATCCTAGTCACTATAACTTGTTATATTACGCTCCAGAAATGCATCCAAACCCTTTTTGAACTCTGGTAGTGAACTCACCATGACTAGTTTCTCTGGCAGAGAGTTTCACAGTCTCGCTGCTCTAACAGAAAAGAATCCCTTTCTGTGTTTATGAAGAAACATTCTTTTTTCCTAGACGTAGAGGATGCCCCCTTGTTCTAGATATGGTCCTGGGTATAAATAGACCTTGAAAGCGATCTGTATATTAACCATTGATGTACTGTATGTATACATATTTACTAGGTCCCTCTCCTCCCCCAGCCATCTTTTCTCTAAACTAAATAACTCTAATCCTGCAAATCTTTCTGGGCATTGCAGTCCACCCAGTCCTTTTATTATTTTTGTTGCCTGCCTTTGTACCTGTTCAAGTTCTTCAATGTCTTTCCTGTGCACTGGTGCCCCAAAAATGTACACAGTATCCATGTGTGGTCTAACCAGTGACTTATATAATGGGAGAATAATGTTCTCATCATGTGCATCTATGCCCCTTTTAATACACCCCATAATCCTATTTGCCTTGGCAGCTGCGGCCTGACACTGGCTGCTACAATTAAGTTTACTGTCCATTAGGATTCAAAAGTCCTTCATGTCACTTTTACCCAGAGTTCTTCCGTTTAACATGTAATCATTGAATGGATTTTTCCTTACCTAACCTTGCATTTATCCATGTTAAAGGGAACCTGTCACATAGGTTGTGCACCCCTTGCTGAGTGCAGCACAAGCTAGTGACAGACATGCTGTTTCCAGCGCTGTGCCCCTTATTCTGTAAGATGCTGTAGTTTTAGAGTATTTACCCCTCAAATCTTATTCATGAGTAGGTATTAGCTCCGCCCACCAAAGGCTAGCACCGCCCATTGACCGTTATTCATATTTCTACCTATTCAAAGTAATAGGTTTGTCAGTTGAGGTGGGCGGGGCTAGCCTCAGACGGGCGGGGTTTGAAAAAAAACTGACACTCTGAATGACTCTTCGAATGACTCCTTTGGCTAAAAACTGCAGATTTGAGCATTAAATACACGAAAACTATAGCATCTTACAGAATAAGGGACACAGCGCTGGAAATGGCATGTCTGACACTACGTTGTTCTGTACTCAGCCAGGGGGCCAAAAACTGTGACAGGTTCTCGTTAACCCCTTCACGACCTTAGACGTATGCATACGTCCAGGTCGTTTGGGGTTCACCCCCCCGGGGCGTATGCAACGCCTGAGGATCGCGCGAACCTAAAGCAGAGGCCGTTTCACTGAAATTTACAGCTGACATCCCGCAGCGTGGGCCCCGCCCCCCCGCGATCACTTCGGGGGGGGGAGGGGCGTTAACCCCTTAATTATCGCGACCATGGGTCGAAATAATAAGAAAAAGCAGGGGGAGATTGCCCCCCGGCGTCTCTGTCTTGGGGTTTCTGTGACGTCACGATCCCCGGGCCACCCCTTGGGGCATGGCCCGGCATCGTGACTGACAGTTACCATAGCAACCATGCACAGCAAAAACGTGATTGATTCCTTTAATGAGAGATCTAAAGATCTCTCATTCAAATCCCCATGGGGAAAGTTTTAAAAAAAAAAATGTGAAAAAGTGTAAACGTGAAAAACAAGTAAAACACGAAAAATAAAATAAACACGTACACTGCCCTTTTCCCCTTTACAAACGCCATCGCCCAAAAAAAGATAAAAAATAAACAAAGAAAACCCATTTTTGGGTATCCCGGTGGTAACGACCTGCCCTATAAATCTAATTTTAAATTTTACCCAAAAAAAAACCAATAAAAACAATCACAAATTAAGATTTTTGTTATCCCCACAAAAAGGAATAAAAATGATCAAAAAACCCCATAAAAGCCAACGTTGACCAATTAAAAAGCATTCATCCCGCAAAAAAAAGTCCATACACAGACGTATACGGAAAAATAAGTTATGGCCTCAAAGATGCGATGATAAATATTCTTTTACACACTAAAAACACTTTTTTTTTTTTTTTTTTTTTAAAATGCTTCAACATATAAAAAATTAATAAATTGGGATCGCCGTAATTACGAACCACAGAGCAAAGCAACTTATTACGGATACTGCACATTTACGGTGTTAAAAATAAAAATAAAAAAAAAACTACTAGGATTGCAGTATTTTTTCACTCTGCCTTCCCAAAAAACGGATTTAAAACTGATCAAAAAGTCTTGTCCCCCCAAAAAAAGATACCAATAAAAACGTTAACCATCCCCAAAAACAAGCCGTCCAGCTCCATAACAGAAAATAAAAAGTTATGGGTATCAGACTATGGGTGCAAAAATGGTTTTTTATTGTTAAAAGCAGTAAAAAATAAAAAAAAATTACAAATTTGGGGATTGCGTAATGTACGACCTGCTGAGTAAAGCTAGCATGTCTATCTAACCAGGGTGACCGCTATAAAAAAACTACCAGGTTGCTGTATTTTTTTTCAAAACGCCTCACAAAAACCTTAATAAAAAGTAACAAAATGTTGTATGCACCCCCTAATGGTACCAAAAAAAGCTCAATTCCCCCGCAAAAAAAAAGACCCTCACAGCTCTGCACACAGCAA